>JAHLJT010001569.1:0-11315 GCA_031308135.1 Acheta domesticus
TCCGGCAGGAAGTTCCAAATGTACGCTCCCCACGCACGCAGGTGCTAGGTACACGCGACGTTCGCTGCGCGGCCACAAGGGGCGCTGCAATATATTTCCACGCGTGAGACTGCTCGGTATTGTATGTGCCGCCCTGGGCAGCAGAGACTGTAACATCTGTATCCGAACTAAGGAATGGTAGGTTCCAATACAGCGTACGAACCGGTCAGTGTGTACGGGAGCTCAAGCGAAGAAAAGTGCTGCTATCTGATGCTGCCTAACGGAAGTTGGTCACATCTTTCACAACTTTCACATTCAACGCATTCACAACTTTCACATTGCATTCGATTCCACCACATGTTTCTCTTGAATTATTACATATGAGTGACATATAGTTGTAACGAAAATATTTTCATTTCTCGTATGTTTTACATGATATTATTGCCAATCACTTGTTTGGCAGGAGATTGGTTTCATATCATACGAGAAAGATAGTAGAAGGAACTTCGTTTTAATTGCATTAGTAAGGTTAGATTCATGTATGGCAGAAATTGCACGATACTTTGAATTGGAGGTCATTAATGGGGATTATCGTTCATAAATAAACAAAACAAATTTGCCAATTTCCATATTGAATCGGGTGAAAAATTCAAATGAATTAAATACTGTTCTGTCACCTTGGAACTTCGATGTTCAACTTTCTGGACGCAGTGCGACGGGTTTTACGCTCGGGTAAACGTTTAAAACTACGGTGCTACAACAGCATATATTTTCTCGCATTATTTCTAAATTTGCACTTTTCGAAACTTAAAAAACTTCAAGGAAACTGAGACCCATGTCATTATTTTAAGAATTCCTTCTTCTATCTGTGGAAATAATTTTAACAAATTTGAGCGTTTTTTGAGAAAAAAGTTATTTTAAATTGCCTATATTTTGCACCAAATTACAAGAAAACTACTCAGATTTTCGGAACATTGAACATGAAATGATTTAAAGATTCGTCTTTAAGAAACAGATCATTAAGGAAAAAATCTCTGTCTACAGTATTATAGTTATAGTATGACACCAAAAAAAGTGCACTTTTGCAATTTTCAAAAAATCTGGGATTTCAACGAATATGAAATCTACACTATGGTCTTAACCTTTATGCTACCCGAAGACAAAGTTTCATCAAAAATGTAATTCAATTTTTTGTAATTGTATTTTGTAATTTGTAGACTCCCAAAGACATTGTAATCTGAGACTCCCAAAGCTTCGAGTTCATTCATCTCAATTGAAGAATATTAATTTTAAAGTAAATCGTTTGATCGGTTAATGGCTGAACGCCAGCGTTGACTACAGGCGGACGGGCAGATAGACGGACAGACAGACGTTTCCCGTCAATCGAGTTTTCGGAGTCAAGGACCCACAAAACATGAATTCTGGCTACACTACGCGTTAGAAATTTTTTTCAATATTTAATAACAGGATGTATCTTTTTCCTACCAGTGCCCGTCAATAAGTTTTTCTGCAGAAAATACGCCGTTTTCTGGCGCACGATTCTATAATTTCTCTTCTATAAAGCACATTCGTATAGCGAGAAAGTAAAAATTCAGTTGCAAACGGCCGCGTTCGCACGACCGTAAAACGCACCCTAAAGCCTAGCGCACACCGGGTCGGGATACGGACGGATGTTTCAAAAGTTCTTTACGTTGTTTCCAGTTAGGCTGCGAGCACGAGGCCGTGAGGGTCGGAATGGGACGATCCGCACCTTCTGCCGCTTGTTAAAAATTGCCCAGGAAAGATCTGGACATCCCGACGTGCCTTTCCATCCGTAATGATGACGTCGTTGGCACGTACACCAGGTTGGGACGTCCTCTCTCCTCCATTGCAGTTAGGTTATGTGAAGCGTTCGGAGCGAACATGATTACGACTAATTTAATTATGTTGATAAAGTATTATCCTCAGTTGTACAATGTGATTATTAAGTTTTTATTTAATGTGCTCGGAAGTGTAATTTTATAGGTTTGTTTAACTAAAGTATCAAGGAGTAACATTTGCAAAATTTAAAACATTAGATTTTTACTAGAAGCTGTGCAATAGTGATGAAACTGAGTACATTTATACACAATGAATAAATTACATCAATTTTTTGGAATAATGCATTGTTTATGAATTAGTTAAAATAATGTTTTGTGTATTATTTGCATAAATTTTGATTTCTTGTCCGTCCTTTCCCTTCAATATAATTGTATAGTTACAATATTTATATACATTTTTATAAAATATCCATTCAGCTTCACATTCCATATAAAGTTCATACGTTTTAATTTTCTCCAGGCCAGAATATAATCTGTGCAATTCCCCTTTCACATTCTTCATATCGTTTATATTATGAATCCGGTATCTAGGTTTTCTTCGACTGCTCGCCACATTTTTCTTCTCCCACAATTAAAAATGAGCACAAAGCCATTGCATCATTACTTAACATTATGAAAAAATCCGAACTGACTCAGAAATTGTCGGAAGTGACCGTTCCGTTGCGTCCCGCCCGAATGCGCGCGACCGACAAAAAAATCTGATCCCGTCCGATGGCGGTACCGCCGCAGTGCTCGCGACCCACACAAAAGTTGCCGTCCATCTGGTCCCGTCCGTCGATGCCGTACCGATGCAGCGCGCGTTTAGATTAAAGCGTCGATATTTCATCGTTTGGGTCGTAGTTCGATTTTCGGTCAATATATAGGCATTGTGGGGGACAAGGCGGATTTGCGGCAGGTTTCCTCACGGTTCAAGATGCTCCTTACTTCAAATTCTATTATACTCTCCACCTTCATGATCATTACTCATACCTTACATGTTTACACCTCAAAAAGTGGTTAGACCCGATGACGTGGGTTGAAATTTCTAACTTTAAGAACACGAAAATGTGTGACACGATTACTAAATAATATCTCGCAACACGACAAGCACATAATACGATAAATAAATGTGTGGAAAAAAGATTTCAGCAATTCTCAGGAAGTCCTAGCTCAAAGCATAATCGACGTCTATAAGTAGGAATACAAGTTAAGAGTGTAAATGTTATGAGTGTAAATGTTATGATCTTGAAACGTTTGTGTAATAACAGGTATCTCATTTGAAACACTGTTCAACCCTCATCAGGTTCTATTCAGGAGGTAAAAATAAAGTAAACTATATGTGATAAACAACACATACTTTTTCACATTTTTTGTCAGAGACACTCAAATTTAAGAGAAAACTACTCATTTAACACATCACTCAACACAATGGTACATCACCTCATTTAGAGCTCTAATTTTGAAAAATAATTATTGAAGAAACATTTCTATTTTATATATTTCAATTGTACAAAACACGGATAAAAATTACAATTTTCAATTGTTTTATGTTATGGTGGTGCGCGGCGAGTTGAATCACGCGCCGCACCACCAGCACTCGGCGTCAGCACAGCGAGCAACGGACCGTGGCGAGACCGGGAGAAAGAGGAAGAGGCGGCCAGCTGGCGAAGCCCAGGAGTGGTTGCGAGGCTATGCCGCCGGCGAGAATAAAAGCGGGCCCCGCCGCCGAGCGGGCAGACCAGTGTTATAGCAGAGTTTCGAGTGTAAAGTGACGTAGTGCGGCCAAAGTGACATATTATTAGACCAGGCAATTGTATTATTGGACGTTCTTCTTGGCAACTGGTGAAACTGCATTGTACTTTGGACATCTTTTGGTAAAACGGTAACCCGGCTTTGTTATTTGGTATTATTCTTTGGTTACCGGTTTGTTATAATTGATTTGCTGCATTTGTGGAATAAAAACGTTGTTTACGAAACTTCTGTGTTTTCCTGGATATAACATTTTACAATTTTCAAAAATTCAATATAGTTGTTTAGAATTTGCAGGATATTGCGTTCGGTCAGAGCGATCAAATATCAGTTAAAATGGTCTGAACGATTAGGGATCTAGTGCTGTTCACGTCCAATCGGTTAGGTGGACAGATTTCTTGTTCTCAAGATCCCACAAAACGTGATGGATTAGACATCGTATTACAGTAAGTAATTTAATACATACAGGTAATGAAGCAAAGCAAATAAGAATTATCCACTTATCACGGACTCACAATTTTTTGATATCGACACTTTCCCTCGAATCATTACAATACTTCTACTTTAGTACGTAAGTAATAGTCGAAAAAGTAAAATGAACGGAAAGCTACCAAAATTTGTCGGAGTAACTCGTTAAGGACGAACACCCGTGAGTCCACCGCATTACCAGGGGGGGGGACTGGTGGTGAACTTACAGGGGTGCCAGTAACGAGGTTTCAAAAAGGAGATAGTGAGCTTAATTTATATTAATGTTTGTTGGAGTAATTTTTTACGGTATTAAGTTGGCTGTCCGGGTGACGCCGCGTCCATGGAAAAGGCGTAATGCCAGTGGCATTACGCCCTGAGGAAGGTCGCAGAATGGCGACCGAAACGTCGGCACCTTTGCCATGGACGCGGCGTCACCCGGACAGCCAACTTAATATTGACTCCGGCCGCGGAAGCCTACGCTCTCAATTTTTTACGGACCCGTGAGACCCTTGCATTACCGCGAATGGTGGTAAATATTACAGGGATGCCGGTAGCTTAGTTTCAAGCTAGTTGGTGCTACAGAATGGCACAGACCTTCCCGTATTATGGCGGCGATGGTGTAACGGTTAGCGTATAGGACTGTTTTACCCAAGTTCGCGGGTTCAAACCCGATCGAAGCAATGGATTTTTAAGGGCGAAAAAATCCTTCGTACGCCTTCCTCCGGAGGGGAAGTAAAGCCTGCTGTCCCGTGTTAGTAGATTTACTGCATGTAAAAGATTCTCAAGCCTAAATGACGCCTCTGAGCTAAATTCAAAATTGCCTATTTCGTCGCCCTTGGAATGCCTTCTTTCTCCACTAGTTGGTGAAAGGAGCGTAGCGAAATTTGAGTGGTCAGACGGAAGAGCAGGCCTCATGACCTGAGTCTCGCCACGTAAAATAAGGCAATTCAATTCAATATTAGTCTTCTATTTCTTTGAGTCTGGGCTAGCTATTCGGAATTGCCACATTCTAGTGCCAGCTGCCATCTATCGCCGGCCAAAGAACACTTTTTTGACGTTTTCTTAATTTTTCGATTTCCTAATGGTAGAAAGGAAATATTAATTTTAGAATATTAAAGAACACAAAAATCTCGTCCTAAATGGCAATTTAATTCGAAAAATTTGAAGCCATTTTTAAGAAAATTACATTAAGTAATTTGAAGCACCTTAACTTACAAATAAAATAGTGTTCACAAACCGCTGTTACTGTGCATATTAAAGGTGGGAGATCTTTAAAAATAATTACATTTATGTAATTTTTGCAAACACAAGAAAGTACTCCGAATTGAACTTTGCGTCATATTAAAGAGTACAATTTGCACTATCTGTTCGAAAAGTTCGAAGAAAAAATTTGGAGCCTTTTTGAGAAAATTACGTTTTACGTTTCTGAAAATGCAAAATTTTGAGCTAGTTTTCACAGAAAACGGTTGAGTTTTCAAGGCCAATAGGATAGGAATTTATGAAAATGTTGGGTTATTATTTATTATTTTTATTGTTTAATAATTCTAATAATGTTCTTTATAAAAAGCACTTGCACTTGCCCAAAAATCTTACATTATTTTCCTCTTTTTACGCATTACATGCCCCAGTTGTTTTGAACTCGCTAGTCCGTTCTCTGCAGAATTCTCCTCTTGATCACTGAAAGTGTGCGCTTTGTTTTCATCCCCATATAAATTCCCGGAGATGCGAAGTGTGAATTTATTGGACACGTGTGATAATGAAAAAATTATGAACTCTATGACAAGACTTGAAAGAATATCGGTTTTAAGAAGCATTTAAAGAAACTGTTAAGTAATTACTTAATTATAAATAAATTGTCATGAATTAAAATTCATGAGATTTCATGAGATATTTATCAACTATTCTACGCTTATCGTTAACTTAATAGTATATTAGTAATACTGCGAGTGTCACCGTCATAATAGCTCTGATACCATTACAGTTTTTAGCCGTAATGTTTTTCTTATCTTTTGCGAAACATTTTGAAACACAGCACCTAACTGACATTTTCTGGTATGTTTTTTTAGTTGTTTATTTAAAAAAATCATAACGTCATGAATAAAAATGCCTTGACGCTTTGTTACACATAATTTATGCAATTGAGCAATGTTGTTATAAAACTTGAGGCTTCATCGCCACTAAAAAAGTCTAATTAATTGATTTCCGTGGATATATTTTCACTATCACGTATGTCTTTCTATTCTTAACAAACTAGAGTTGTGTCGTCCGTGTGTTTTGAAACTTAATGGGTTTCTGAAAATAAGGATTTCTACAAAATGAAATATTCTCTCTAGTGATTTACGAGATACTATGTTACTTTTATTGCGCATCTTATTTCGTAAGAAAAATTTCTTCAGTATTTTCTCTTCAAAATCGTTCTACTTTTAATAAAGTAAACCGTAAGTATAGAGATACCTTTCTGGATAAATGGAAATCACGGGTTTGGAAGAAAGTATATGACAAGCATAAAGATGGCTTATAACATAGTTGAATAGAGTTATTATCATTGCACTTACTGAAGATAATCTGCAATTAGAGAGAATATGATATTAAAGTTTCCCTTTTGTATAACAACTTCTCTTTTCCACTACTCTATGGAAAATACACAGTGTTAAAAGTATTTGCTTTCGTGAATGCAACCAAAAAATAAAAACTTCGAACATACGACTCTAATAGTAAGTTAAATAGAAAGAACCGTAGTCAGAGTAGCCAATTTGTAAAACATTGTCGTAAAAATATATAAATAATACTTATAACTAAGCTGTAGATTTTTTCTCTATTTTTATTCTTCAATTAAAAATGCAGTATTTGGGGTTACTTATTCATTTTGAGACATTAGTAGTATTATATTTTAATACACCTAATGCTTAAAAATGAATAAATAACCTAAAATACTATGTATTTAATTGAAAGATAAAAATAGGCAAATAGGCAAAAATCCGCAGCTTACTAATAATTATATTGTGCTAGTAATAAACACTAAAGAGAATTTCTAAGTAAAGGAGATACACCGAGTAGTTTTCTGGTCAAACAGTTGAATGCATTACTAGTAGATTGTACACCTGTGTGGACAATTACATACTACAATATTACTTTTGTCGAACTATATGTCAAACAATATACCACACTCTCAACTTAAATACACAAATATTTACAAATTTTTGTAAAATGTCTTAATAAAGAATTTCTGGAGTATTAAATTGATATATTATGTTATAGTATACCAGTGATCCCATATCAACAATGATCAATTGCGATGAAATATTCAATATTTTTTATTTAATTTCTCATTAACTACTAGGTTATTAGCAACCACTATTGGATGTAACGTTATGGTATGAGGATGAAACGATATTGTGATATACCAATATATCATATTAGGCAGTAACATTTGCTGTAAGTGGGTTGGGTTCAAAGGGTATGCAAATGGGAATATACAGCCTTAGCAACGTCGGCGTAGCGGTTGGCAAGGTCAATAAACTGCATTCAGGTCTTGAATAGGTGGGGGCGCTGGCTAGACAGACATGTAAGATAATTTGGGATTGGTTTAGAAAGGAATGACTATCGAGAGCGTGGCTACTTGATTTGGTAAGAATGGATGGTTTGGCTAAGGGAGAATAGACTGTCGACTCATGACGGAAGTTTGTCGTTTTGTTTAAAAAATAAGAATGAAGGATGGATACCGAGGCTTGGAGGGCTAAAAACGGAGGAGTAAATGACATTCTGATAGAGGCCGTCGAGTGGTGCGGATCGCTCGCGAGTTTAATATTAGGGGAGTGGGACTTGTAAGTGTGTCGTCAGAATCAATGGTTTTCGGATTCTGAAAGTTGATGTGCAGCATTTAAATTCGCTTGGGACTTTTAAAGTTTTTTTATATTGCGGTTGTGTTTATTTTGAACTTTGAACTTTAATGTTTTACCACGTAGTTGGGGAGAACTAGGAACTGTGAATATTAATTAAGTAAGAACCGGTAGATATTCGAGGCAGTGAGAGCTGGATTCGTCGGCAGCGTCGCAAGATTACAAGAGAGAAGCTGGACTTGGGATTATCATCACTCAAGTGAGAAGATACTGCGGGGCGCCGTCGGTGAAGATTACATTTAGATAAATACTGCAGTACAAAGGTTTTCTTTTAAACGAGGTCATGACCTAAAGGCAGAATAATTGTCCATAAAAATCAATAAATTGTTAAATTTTCTTTTGGAGATGAAAAGACGATTTTCATCATATATATATATATATATATATATATATATATATATATATATAATTATTTCCTTTCAGATTCCTCGCCATACTGTGTAGCTGGCAGATCAAACAATTGGCTATCTAGATGATAGCGATTATCCATTACGTGACCCATTGACCCAGCTAGCCGGACATTTATCCATTCGTTATGATCAGCTGTGGAAGCATTGGTTGTAATTATCAATTATCGTAACCTGTTCCTGGCGCCCATAGGTTTCTAGAAATTCGGAACGGGTCAAGAATATAACAGTTCTACGGTAAATGATGTAATTTAAAACGGCACGATCTCGTAATAATTTATGACAAGACATTGTTGGTACATTTCAATATGGTGATGATAGGGGGTTAAAGCACGAAAACATACAACCATGAACGAAGAGGACTCGAACACGCGATCCAGCGGTCCAAGATCACTACGGCACTTCTGCTTTAGCGATCTCGGCCAAGGGACCGTCAAATATTCAAATTTGTGGTCCTACTTTTGTAGGTTAAAAATGCATTAAAATACATTGTGTTGACGTGTCCATTTATATTACTTATTTTCTTATCACTTGAATCACATTGTAATGTTGCGACGCATCATGATAATTTCAAAAAATATATTTCATAATCTGCGTAGAGGCATGATTATCCAGTGTTTTTAAGAAATGTAATAAGTTCTAATTTACAATGTAAATGATAAAGCAATATATTTTCTCTCCTACTCTCAAATTCTTTTGAAGAGAAATTATTTCTATTAAAGTGCGAAAACTTATCTCCACATTGTCGTCACGAAGGAAGCAACCGTACTTTGTGAATATTTTTCCACTTCCTAGGAGAACTGCAATCATTATGTAATAACTACGTGTTTGTCAATTACATGAATTAAATTAATCGATAATATTTTTAAAATACATACATTAGATTTTGGTATGACTCTCACAATTTTTCATGTACAGACTATAAGAACAGATGCCCAAATATCCCATTGTGAATTAATACGGCATTGTGTCTCAGAATATAAAAGCAGCGTCAATTCTTCTGTATAGAGTTGTATGGTCCTGGCTTCCATTAATTCTTCGTTTTTTAGATCACACAGTTAATACCGTTAGTAAAAATATTTTTCTAATCGCTTTTGACCTTTCTTTACATGAAAACCCTTTTCATTAACGGCAATTTATTTCCACTGATCAAGTTGCAAAACTTGAAGTTCTGATTTACTCTTCTCAAGTTCAAAGTTACGCAATATTAATTAAGTCCCTTCGGATTCCCTAGTGTAGTTGATGTGGAGTTCAATACGTAAAAAACGCGTAAATCCGATTAACAACACAGTAATAATAATAATGAATATAATAATAATAGTAATAAGAATAAAACAACAAGAAGAAATATATATATTTGGCATTTGGGTTGATAGTCTGACTTTGCCAGCCTGCTAACGGTGTCCCCCATTCATGGGCCTGTTTAAATTCCCATGCTTGGGGATTTAGAGCGACATTTGGGGAACATGACGTATTAGCCCTGTAACTAGCAAGATATGCCTACCTGACCTTTTCTTTGTCACACAACTACAGAAACTGAGACGATTTTAAAGGAAAGCTACAACTCAGTTTTTGCCTCGACCGGAAATCGAACCAGGGACCACTCCACTGGAAGCTAGTAGCTTCCCATGAGACATCCTAGAGGTCCTTAATAGTAATGATGATGATGATGATGATGATGATGATGATGATAATAATAATAATAACAATAAGAAATTATTATTATAAAAATTAGAATGAATATACGAATAATTGAAATGAACTCATTCTAAAATAGAATAGAGAGGGTATAGAACACGGTGAGTGAGTAATGGGTTTGGACAACAATGCCAAATGTCACATAATACGTATCTTGGAACTTGGAGATGAGCACATTAGACACATTCGTGCGTAGGTTTTCCCGCACAGAAATTATGGCGAGGCTAACTGCTTTTAGATCTTGGCAGCGCTCGCGGAGCTGTCAAAGGCGCGCATTCCTAAGTGTTGTGAGGTGAACCGGAGTGGAATGCGCTGAGTCCTCGGTCTCGCAGGGGTGGGGAGTGGTGAAAGGGGGGGGGTCGTGGGTCGAGGAGAAGGGGAGGGGGACGAGGCGAGGAGGAAAGGGCGGAACGACGTGGATGTGGAGTAACGGAACGCAGCCCACACGACGCGTGCTCGCGCGTGTGTACTTAGTATGTGTGTGCTTGCGTGTGGGCGGGCAAGCATAAACGAGCAGAACTGATGGTAAGGAAGCGATGATGGAAGGATTGCGGATGCACTTTGAGGGTGAATATGATTAAGGGAGGGTATGAAGGAAAGTATACTGCTGACCTGGATGGAAGGAGTGGCTAGAGCGTGTGCCGACTCAGCGCCTTGTCGAAAGCGTCGCTAGTTCTGCCGTGGGCATTGCCCACGGCATTATGCACTGGGCATGCCCACTGGGCATGGTTGATTGTCCCTTGTCTTTCATGAATGTATGTTGTCGCGGAAGGCCTTGTGAGTCTGCTGATCACAGAGTGAGGAGGCCGCAAGTGTAGTGAAAGGTTAATGTGTGTCCCCACGGGGGATATAGTGCGTACCCGGTGCTACTAGCCGAAATCGGCATCCTCTGAAGCTGGAAGAAGTCCCCAAAAATATAGAAACTGATAGACTGTGCTGGAAAAAAGATAACAGAAAGATGATTGTGGCTAGGTAGAGATTGGCGTGAAATGAGTTTGCACGATGCTATGATTTTCGTCAACACCTGCCAATGTCTTTTAGACGCCCCTTCCTCCGCTGAGCCCCGATCTCTACGTCTTGGTGTACCAACCTGTGATATGTATCTGCCTTCCCACCTGTCAGACCTATACGACTCGTAAGCACATCGAATTCAGTTGCTGTCTGGAGGAGAATTCAAGCGGTCGGCTGCTCTGATCGATAGTTTTCCGTAGTTTCTCCGATCAACACCAGTCAAATGCCGGAGCAGTACACTAACAAATGGACCTCGGACCATGCGC
>JAHLJT010001570.1:0-34200 GCA_031308135.1 Acheta domesticus
CTTGTGTTTTTACCGGGTCACTCAGACCCAGCCCATTCGTTCGTGTTATATTTTTGCATCCATCCGATGCCGGATTAGTTCGAGCAAGAAGGTGCAAGAGAGTCGTCCCTGTGGCCGTGATAGCTAAGCCAGTAGTGCCGTAGAGTGATCTCGCCACCGAGGGGTCGCGGGTTCGAGTCCCGCCACGGGTACTATAAGCGCACTTTTTCTTGATACTCCACAGAAGGGGTGCGAGGGGAGGCGGGTTCTGTTTACGTCACGGCGCAGTGCTGTTCTGTCAACCTCTACAGAAAACTCAGCGTAAACGCGCGTCTTGGACTAGATAGCAGTGAGAAAAAACGCAAGGTTTTTTTAAAATTCTGAAGAAATGATGAATAATTGTAGAAATTATTGAGTAACGAGAAGGAACACGGTACGCAGAGGTCGTTAGAAAGAGAGAGCGAAAACTGAGAAGTCCGAATGGTAAAGGAAGAAGGTGAGCAGCACTGCAAACTGAGCCGTGACGTTCCGAGTGGGGCTCATGTTTTGTGCCGAGCCGTGCTGTGCCGGGCTGAGCGAGAAGTAGGGAGCTAGAGGATCAAGAAAAAGTGCGAGCATTGTTGTATGTGTTCGTCCTTTCACCCCCTATCATCACCATATCGTGTTATCCTCATACCACAACGTTAAATCCAATAGTGGTCGCTAACGACCTAGCAGTTGATGCGACCTTAACTACTCCCCCCCCCCAAAAAAAAAGAAAGGTGAAAGAAAAGACAGCGTTACTCTAAGCTCGCTATGTGATACGGGTGTTGAATGGCTTTGATCATCCCAATCTTATCTGCCTGGTGGAACGTTCACGTGATCGGGGAAAAAAGCCTCCAAATGCAGCCAGGCAAGCTTATCGGTTGAGCAAAACCGTATCAAAGTCTACCCGTACTTTGACTGATAACAAGATGGAAATTTACGGTATCAAGCAATGAGGAAAAGTCTACGATGTCACCCCGCCAGATCACTCATATCAGGAGGTGGGGGAATCTTGACATACCTCTGATAAGAAAATTCCACGAAGGTAAATATTTCCGCGAAGTTATACTGGTATGGCAATGCTGACAAGAGGGATTTAGCTTTTGTCAACTTATTCCTATGCAATCTTTTGAGTGGACAGAAGTAATTCTAGATTAAATTTGCTTCATGTTTTGTCACCAGCAGAAGGCGATTGTGTGGGCAATTCACCCTCAGAAAGTTTTATCGGTTGACAAGCACTACTTGATATTATACGCGCACGTTTTCTTCAGCCCCGTATACCTACCCACTCCTTTGCTAACATGGGTTCAATTAAGAATAAATTATAGCAACAAACGTTTTAGACAAATTCGGGTAACCAGAAATCTTCGCTCCCGTGTAACAGAAACTATTTTGCATTGAGAAACGAATTTTAAAAATTTGATATAAAATACTTTTTGTCAAAATAACCTAACTCCCCACTCCTCTCGCAACTAGCAACGCGAGGGCTCAAGAAAACGTGAACGTATAATACTATTATTTTAATTTTTCTGAAGGTGTTACTAATCTGCATAATACTTGTCATATGATAGCGAGAACTCAATGTTATCAACGATAATAGCAATTATTATGGTCCTTTTTATAGAATAAGAAATGTAAAATTGTTTTAGAAATACCACTGTTAACTGAAATAAGATCTACGAAATATTTTAAAACATATGATACCCTTCCTGAATATCCTCTCACATAAACTACATAATTTTACTTATTTATCGTATAATTTTTTAAAATATTATTTTGGCGTAAGGTAATTATCCAAGATCATATCCATAGTATTGTGAAGAATTATAAGTACGTCCAAAAGCAACGTCCAAAGCAGCACTTCAGGAACAATGTTCTTTTTTGGCTTTATTACGGTCGCATAAAGTTCTTGGTTATGAGCGACTACATGGTTTGTATAAAAGATAAATAATTTTTTAATTAGTCCAGAATTACAAAATGGTAAAAAATGATATCAATGCAGGTATTACAAAAAGGGTACAAAAAATATGAACAATTCTTATTACATTGATGAATGATCACAATGTGATGGTGTAAGATGTTGATATAAACATTCAAAATACAACAAATTGTAATGGTATAATATGTTTGCTATAAACTTACCACACATTATAGCAGCAATAAACAATGTTCCTGGGGCAATTTATTTACATTTTACTATTCTTAACAATTTTTCAATTTGTATGGGGTATGTACAACTGTAAATTTAATGAGAAATTTCCTACTTAGTCTTATTGAAATGAATAAATTAAACTGGGTATCTGAGCCAAGTAACTTATTCATTATTTATTTGATTTGGTATACACAGCATCCAATAAACTACCATCATGTATTTTAAAAATACATAACTTCAGTCTCTTGTTGCTTAATTCAGTTACTAAGCACACTTTAAAATGCAAGTAAATTTTTGTGTTTCTTTTTCAATAACATGTATGAACAGTTTGTATAATACAGAGAATTGTTTCATATGATGTCACATATTTTCAGCATGTAAATACATACATGGCTGTTTTGAAGCAGCTTGTAAGATAATTTGGTTTCTCTTATGGGAGAAAAGCACTAGAATTAGTCAAAAATATGTTTACTTTCAATATTATAAAAAAGTTTATTTAGACCCATTCAAGGGGATAAAGCTGCCATACTGCCGGCTATCTGTTGTGTCAAATATAGAGACACTGTTTTGTAATTTTTAATTTGAAGAAGAAATTAGGTTTATATAACAGAATAAGTAAATTTACATAACAAGGTTGTTCCCATGTTTTGGGACCTTTCATTTGTATGTGCTGGATTATTGTAATAAAATAAAATGTCCCAGTGTCACTGGTTATTCCACAGAAATCAAATATTTTTTTGGAATTATTTCATCAAACACTAGGTACTAAGCAAGCGAAATTCTCAACTACACTTTATGAATGTGTAGATTATCCTCTTGACAGTAAATGACAGTATTTAAAATTCACATTGGAAGCAACATCACTGTAACACTTATTAAGCAAAAACCATCAGTGTTCACTGATATGAAGTATTCAAATAAAACAATCATTGTTCTCTATTGTATATTTTATAATGTCTTGAATGGTTGATATTCTTCACCAGATATTAATAAAGATAAACATTAATTTTGTTGTTGGGAAGCAAATACAACAATTTATGTAAAGTTCCTGACAGGCACTTTTGTTTTTCCTTTAAAACACAAACCATTCAGTAGCTCCACAAATGCTTTACATACATTTTGAATCTTATATAATGAAACATGATAAAATCATAAATAAAGTAAATGATTCTTTTAGCCTCAAATCATTACTTCCATTTCCATTTAGTTTACATTTTGACGTTTTGGAGGAAGAGTAAACGTTCAAAGAAAACATATTTACACTATTAATCAATACATAGAAGTCTAATATTCAAATGTAAAACATCACAAATATCTAGCAATTGGGTAGTTTAAGTGTACCAACCACATTCATGTTGCTATGGTTCGTATGATATTAATGAAATAAACTTAAATCCAGATGTATGTAACACTAGAATTCTAAATGAAGATATGCAGTGTTAATGGCAAAGGACTAATTGAAGTTTTGATGCACATACCTGATTGATGTTGAGGCTCACTTTGATGTGTGCAACAGGCAACAGTGTAAGTCAATTATTTCCACTGTGTAATTTGCTTGCAATATCCTTGTAATAAGTATAACTTGCAAATCCATCCAAAACAAAAAATGTATCATTCACTAAGCATAATTGTACCAATGCAATTGTAAATGCACTTTGCGTCGTAATAATTGTAAATACATATTGCGTTTGAAAACGATTTGAGAGACAAGCACTAAGACCATTGAGCTAATCGGCCAGTGTTGATAGTTGCTTCAAAGAGTAAAGTAAGAATACAGCTGTTTCAAAGAGTAAAAGTGATTGTCCTTGCAAGAAGTTTAATTAACACTGTGATTACCAAAGATTATATCTGGTGATTACTGTGTATAGCCCAATGATGTATACATATACCACTAGATGGCTGACTCCGCGCTTTCCCAATAGGCCGAGGTGAGGCCGTACAGGGAGCCATGTTGCACGGCAAAAGCTTCGAATGTCAAATGCAGCCCATGACGTAAATTAGACCTAGTTATTCTTTTAAGAGTCACTTTGCTGTATTGGTGAAAAAAACTGGTTGAACCCATAGAGGAGAGATATACTAGAGTGCGCACCGAGCTGCGCAGAAGGCCCGGCTGGGTATCAACATCTCTCGCGCCAGTGTCACGTGACTTTGGGACAGCTAGGTGGCATCTACAAGAAAACCCGTCTCGCATTAAATGATTTATTTTTATACGTACGTAAGATGTTTCATTCCAGCGTTTTTTTCTCATTTATTAATCAACCCTAAAAATGTTGCTTATAGCAGAAAAGTGAATATAAGTTTTTCTGTTCTATTTGTTCAAGTACATGAAAATTCCGATTTTTGTCAAACTTGTCACTTTCAACCGCATACTCCACTAAACCTGTTTTACAAGTACAATTACATAGGACTATAAATAAAAAATATTTGTAAAATTAACTCCATGGGATGCATTAATCCAAATTTCTGTTCTTACTCAATGTTAGGCATTCTACTATTGAAGATCCACATCAGTGACATTTATAATAGCAAGTTATCAAAATGATATTTCAAGGATTTATAGAGGGAAAAAATGCTTTTACCTTTGATTTATTTAGTAAAAACAGTAAAAACTGTATGTGATATATGGGGAAAAGTTCCATCTGCACTCATTTTCTTGAGCTTCAAAAGCTCTTCCCAATATTTTAACTATAACATTAGACATTTTCCCTCCCAAGTTATATGAAACCTATTTGCATCGATAAACAAACTGCATGTTTTATTTTTTTTCTTTGTATTACTAACAACAGTAACATGCCACTGGTTTTACTCCTACCACTACTAGCAAGTAAGCTCAAGAAAACGTGGACGTATAGAAGCTACATTTATATCCAAAAGCAAAACAAGGGGACATCTCAGCATTTGCTCAATGGATCAGGAAACTGGACAAAAACCTGATCGAAATGAGGGTCTTTGACCTGGAAGCTAAAGTACATATTTTTCAAAGAATTTACTAATAAAAATCAACTACAATCATACAAATTACTAACTCTAACATACTATAAACACAACTTAAACCAGTAAATACATATAGGATTAATGTCATCTAAATAAAATCATTTTGTTGTTAACTGATCCATACTATTTTTGTGGTAAATTTGGGTGTGCTCTCTTCCTAAATGTTTTAATCTTATGTCAATATATTTAAACAATATTGCCTTTATTAAATACATCCTGTGATTCATTATGACCTCTTGACCAATAATATATGTTAAATTACTAAAAACAGAACTATTCACAAATTCTCTCAGACATCTATTTACAATTGTACTACATGCTACCTTTTTAAAAATGTCACCTCTCCCCTGAAGTATTCTTACTTCTACCTCTGCTCTTTTGCAGATTTTTATAACATATGCAGAAGGGTATTTCAGTCCATAATCATCTTTCCTCTGAATGAAGGAATATGATCCTTCATCAGTATCGGTCCAGCAAAGAACTAAGCTTACAGTTCATATAAGCAAGAGACTTTTGCAACTTTCTAACTAAAATTTTTTTCAATATAAGTTACAATGTCCACAACATAGGGAGACAATCTAGTTTCAAGATTGTGTACTGATGGCAAGTACTTATGGTCAGTTGGTATCTCACTGCCAAGTGCAGGATCATGTACTTGTGGCACACTTGCATACTGGCATGAACTGACATTTAACACAGTTGTTTCATCCTGTGGAACACAATTTGCGAAGTTAAATTGTTATTGCACTTCTTGAAAAGAAAAAGAATTTTGGATCGTAAGCAGTGAACAAATATCCACAACGTCCCAAAATAATTACGCTGTAGCACCACAAACAGCAAACAGCACGAAAAGCTACATACAGCAGCGTACAGCACGAGCTGCCGGTGTCCCAAAGTCACGTGACTTACGACCTCCTCATGTTGAAACATGCGCAGTAGGCTCACGCGCACTCTAGTTGTATCTCTCCTCTATGGTTGAACCAGGGTTTAGGGTGGCGCGGTTCCTTTGGTTCCTTTAGTGAATCACTTACTCTCGTGAATCGTCCGCCACGGTTCACTTATGGTTCACTTCAGAAGTGGCGAAAAATTAAAGTGAGTTATCTTAAAGCCTTAAAAACTTAAGGCTTTTTCGATATTTTGGTAGATTTTAAGAACAGGGTTCGGCTCCTATTGACGCGCACGATTCGGTTCCGAACGAGTCACTCGCGGCGCCGCCACAGTGTGACTTATACTCTCTGATGTGCACACAGCCACGTGGCCAACGCACTTTCGTGTGGAATCGTGACGCTTCGCTACCCGTGCCCAAGTTGAGGACGAGGCTCGGGCCTTCGGCCTTCGCGTTAACATAAAACATCCTTGAGTCTGTCCAACGCATAATTACCAACGCATTTTATGCATTTAACATTATGCATGCAACGCATTTTATGCATTTAACCATTGTAATTCTCCATTACACATTCGCACCACACCGCACAATGCACAATGCACGAAGTCTACAATGTTGTTGACGCAATGCACGCAATGCACAATGCAAGAAGTCTACAACGTTGTAGACTTCGTGGCACAATGCAAGCAGTGCTCCCTGAGTGATCCGTTCTCGTGGTCCGCGCGAGTGAACTATGCGCAAGTGAACCGTGCGCCGTTGTTTTAGTGAGCCGAACCCTGTCCTTAAAATCAGCCGATATTTTTTTTAATAAATTGCATTAACATCAAGTAGAACGCGAAAATTATTTTTTCAAAAAAAATGGACATTATCTTTTTGCAGACATAATTGTTCAACACAGATTTTATTTCAGACAGAGATCTCTATTTTCAATGTTGTATACAATGTTCAGCTTTTGCAATTTTTGAAAATATAGTTCGCCGAATATAACACCAGCACATTAATTAACATAAAAGCCCGATATTGAACAGTTTTCATCCTTTCTCTGAATTCTGATTGGAGTTTTAATTATGCACGTGAAATTAAGATACGAGGTGAGAATCAATGAATTTTCATGGAAATAATTAAAATAATTAGTTAACTAAACGAAACAAATCAGAAACTTTTAGGTGAAACTTAACGTACAAAAAAACAAAGAAAATACCGTAGAACTTTGTTAATCCGAACTCCGAAAATCTGAAATTTCGGATAATCCGAAAACAATTCGGTGTAGAGGAAAAAATAAAATGAATATTGTTGTATAAAGAAAGATTTAATAATTACTGTAGAACTGAACAACTAATTATTGAAACTCAAGTTGTTCTAGTAACTACGATGTACTAGTAAATCACATGTTCCTGTAGCAGTAATGATCACTTACAGCAGTGATTGCCAACTGGACAAGGAATGACGTCGGAGCACTGTTTCCCCTCCGAGATAAGGCACTCGGAGAAGCGGTGCGAGCAAATGGGGGAGGGAAGGGCAGGGTTGCCATCTGTCCTCTTTTTGGACGACATGTCCTCCTTTTTTAACACTGTCCGCCTGTCCTCCCTCCTTTTTTAAACTTATATGAAATGCCCTGCTTTTTTTGCCGCACCGTAACAGCTGATGACCTGCCCGAGGCAGAGTTGAATAAATCGCAGTGTACTCTTTGCTATAACAGCATATTTTTGTATGAAGTGACCACGTCTGATAGATGTTCTTGTTCTCGCTTAGTTTTCGTCATTGTTATGAAGCAGTGTCGGCAACACAGAAGAGAAAGTGTACAAGCAATGGAATCCAAACTAAAGTCATTGAAATTAAGACTGTGCCTAATGAAACACATGACACTATAAGTAATTTAATTTGTAGTTCTCTGAGAAAATTCCGACTCACTGCCAAGTGCATAGCATTCAGTGGCGACAACCCAAATGTTAATTTTGGAGGATTTTCAAGGAAACCCGGAAGAAATGTTTTTACATCTCTGAAAACTGAATTAGATAATAATCATTTGATAGGAATTGGTTGTCCTGCCCACATCCTCAACAATTGTTTGCATCATGGGTGTGACTTATTAAAATATGACATTGAAATGACTATAATAAAATTTACAAATTCTTTTCAATATACACTGTGCGCACTGAGACACGCAAAGAATTTTGTCAATTTGTTGAAGTGGAATATAAACAACTACTTCGACACACCATAACAAGGTGGTTATGCCTCTTCCCAGCCATAGAGAGAATATTGAGTCTATTTCCTGCCCTTAAGTAGTACTTCCAGTCCCAGAAACAGATACCACAAATGATTCTTAACTTTTTTAATGATGAACTGGCTGAATCATATTTGTTTTTGGTACACTCCTTGATGTCAGTATTTCTGAAAAAAGTTGAAGACATACAAAAGGAGGAAAACTCAGTTCTGGAAGTGAGAAGATTGATCATAACAGTTCAAGAGATGCTAGGAAGTAGGTTAAATGAAAAATTTATTCCTCTAGCAATAAGAAAACGACTCTCTACTGTCAGAGAAGAAGGTTTATCGGAGATGTGTGATAAGTTTATGGATGAGGTGTTACAACTTTACACTTCCTGCGCCACATAATTAAAACAATGGACTTTGCCTCTGGATGAGTTCGATTGCTTTGAGTGGATGCTGTTTGATAAGAAGAAAGTCAATGACCTGAACTTTGAAATGATTTTACCTAGTCTACATTACTTACAGGAGAGAGGTGTCACCAAAGATGACTGTAAATTCTTTGATCTGTATCAGTGCTTGAAAGCATTTCTTTGTGGACAAAATTAAGAATATTTTGAACAGTTGGTGCATGCGCAATGGGTGAATTTCTTTGAGAACACTCAAACATTACACTGTTTTTTCTGAACTCTTAAAGATCTGTCAGTTTTATTTTGCCATTCCCGGTTTGAATTGTAGTGTTGAAGGAGGGTTTTCTTTAATTAATTCACAATGGACTGATGAGAGGAATAGACTGCTTGTTGAGTCAGTAGAAGGAATCATAACTGTGAAATATTATTTGAAGCATTCAAATTGCTTACAGTTATATAAATATATAATTTCTAAACCAGATTTGTTAAAAAAATATTTCATCAAATGATAAAAATTATTCGAGCAAGAAAAATGTTATTTGTACAATGTAACAATAAAGTTGGTATCTTTCTGCAAAGAAAAGTCTAATATTAATTTAATTAATATTATTGGAATAAAATATCTATTGATTACAGACAATCAATTTCAAATCCATCTGTCAAACGTAGTGCCTATTAATAAAACATTTTATTTGAAATTTATTATTATCAATAGATATTATAATCCAAAACATTTAACAGATGGTCATAAATATAACATAAATAATATTATATATACACCTACATATTTATACAATATTAATATTATTTTTAAAGACTATTAAATGTTTGGAATTGTAGTATGTATGTTTGGAAATATGTAGTATATTGTCTATACATCGTGGACTATAAAAATGTAAAATGTCCTCCTTTTTATTGAAATGTCCTCCGCTGGGAAAAAAATGTCTGGTTACACTGGGAAGCAGGGACAGACGGCACCGAAATCTTAGCAGTAGGCCTTTGCCGATGTTTCAGGCAACACGAGAGGGAAACCATTTACACCCGTCAATATTCTTTCTGTTAGGGAAGAAAGGTATCCTTTTGTAGATACTGGAACAATGGCGAAGTGTTTAATGGTTTCGAAAGTATGTTATAATGTGTCCAACCTACAGATGCATTACGTTGCTTTGCCAGAGAAATCTGCGAGATTAAAATAAATTCTGAGAATTGGCATAACTCGCAATCATGAAATAAGTAAAGGAATTTGCAGATTGAAGATTATGGAAAAGATACTGAAAATCTAGAAAGAATGCATAACTTGGCGACGAAATAGGCGATTTGAATTTAGCTCAGACGCTTCATTCAGGCTTGAGGATCTTTTACATGCAAGTAAATTTACTAACATGGGACAGCCGGCTTTACTTCCCCTCCGAAGGAAGGCGTAAGAAGGATTTATTCGTCCTTAAAAATCCACGGCTTCGATCGGTTTTGAACCCGCGAACTTGGGTAGAGAAGTCCGTTACGCTAACCGCTATACCATCGCAAACCGCCTGCACCATCGCAAACCGCGCGCTGTACTAAACTGTACGCGTTCCAGCTCCACTCCGACGAACGCACTTTTACGTACATCATTTGACGCTCGTGTATCGATAGCCTCAGAGATTTAAGCAAAAATGGATCCTTACCTATTCAAGAAAGAAAAAAAAAGGTTTTCTTCAATAGATGTGTTTGCTTGGGAAATATTTCATCAAATCAATCAATTTGTTTCGAAACTTTTCGCATTGGATCAAAAGTTCACGTAGATTTTTGTTGTATTTTCCTAAGCGTAGTTTTGCCATGGTTAAAAGTTTGATTTTTTAGAATATATTATCCCTGTTATAAGTGACACTATTATGTGATTTTTGAATTTTAGTTAGAAATTAGTAAGTGCCCGCGTTGGGGCGTAACCAATTTTGAAAAAATGTGCAAAATGTGAATGCACTAGTAAATCGCGATAAGTGGGGAACACACACTCAGCCGCTGATGTGGGCTGATGTTGACCTGTACAAACATGCACACTGAACAATACAATAACAATTTATAAGACACTTGGCAAAATTGACACTGAATTGAGCGAATAATAATAGAGACACTGAATAACACAACAGAAATTGAGAAAAAACGCTGAATAATACAATAGCTAATAAAATAGTGAATAGTGCAATGGTAAATAGAAGCAATAAATAATGCAATAGTAAATAAATCACTGAATAGTACAATAATAAATTAGCACTGAATAATGAAATAGTAAGTAAACTGAATTGTGCAATAATAAATGAGCACTGAACACTGAATAGTACAATAGTAAATAAGCACTGAATAAGTAAGGAATCAGTAGATAGGCGTTGATTGATCTGACTGCTTGATTCGAATTGTAACACTTTTCACGACACTGGTGAATTGGCAAAGCAATTGATTAAAATAGTTTCAAAGCTTTCATTCCCTGCTGAAACAACTCCTGAATCCTGTCTGATGTATTAATTGAGAGAGTGTCTGTATAACATTGAAATGGCGCTGACAAGATCCGGCCCGGAGCCGACCATTATATGTAGTGGATGCAGCGCGGTGTGAGGTCCGTTCTGCGAAGCGACTACATACAGGGTCAGATCAGGTTTCAGGGGATTGTTTCGTAGGGGCAAATGAAAGTCAATGCACTTGTGTATAAATTAGATTTAATTCTTGAAATATTGATTAGTTTTACAAGTAAATAGTTAGGCAGTAAGCCGGAGGACCAATGAATGTTTGTAATTAAAGGTTTCTTCTTGCTTGAAGTTTACACTTACAGTTTGATGACGGTACAGCAAACACCAACCCAGGTCAGACGGCTGAGTGTGTGTGCCGTCGGTAGAAATGGGCTGCGGATGTTGCGGCTGGTAGGCTGAATGTCACCACGGGCGCGTACTCGGCTATTGTTGACTGGGCCAGGTGAAGTCCGATTCACGGGTGGCCCGAACGTAGATCGCGGTCTGCTGGCCGCGCTGATTGATCGTAGGAGCCTTGATAGGCAGAGCAAAGACAGCTGACTCGTTCGCAGGCTGTCTGACGAGCAGAGTAGTAATTGTAGCAGCAGTAATAGTAGTTTGACGTAGAGTGACTGCGTAATAGTAGCAGTGAGATTGACTGAAGAGTGACTGCGCAGTAGTAGAGTTTTGACGTAGAAGTGTGACTGCGAAGTTTCACATAGTAGTGAACAGAGCAGTAATTGTAGCAGCAGTATAGTAGTTTGACTTAGAAGTGCCTGCGTAGTAGCAGCAGAGTAGAAATGACTTAGAAGTTTGACATAGCAGTTTCACATAGTAGAAATGACATTGAAGAAAATGACGTTGAAGTGCCTGCGTAGTAGCAGCGAAATTGACTGATAGTTTGACATGACAGTGTCGCGTGGGAGCGAAGTTGCCGTATTTATTGAAGCGTATGTTTCCGAAAGCAGAGGGGGAAGAATCACGTGACAATTGCAGCTAGCCTATGAAGTACAGTGAGACGTAGTGTGCCACAAGAAATGCTCGCTATTCGTTGTTATGTTTTGAAGTATGTCACGTGACTTGTGATGGCACTGGCTGTGCCCGCGATGGCTGCATCTCATTAGCAAGGTTTGGTATTTTCTCACGGGAACCGCGATGCTGGTTGAGAGAAAGGGGCGGTGAGGCGGGCGCGGTCGCGGTCGCGGGCGCGGACGCGGCTGCCTAGCAGATGCGTTCGTTGTCGGCGAATTCTAACGCCGGTATTGGAGCTGGAGGCACGTAGCGATATTTGGAATGTTTGTAAACATCTGACCGCCGAAGACTGAGAAAGAGGCAGGTAAACGGCTAATGGCTTAAGGGCTGCGCGCCCAGCGCGTCGGCGGTGGGTAATGACCCTTCCCGGCTTACAGTAGAATACGCGGTGCGCGGCGCTTCGGCGCTTGCGGCAAAGAGGGCTTGACGAGAATCGTTTTGTTCCCTGAACATCTGTGTTTCATTTCTTATGTTTTTGTATAAACGTGCTAGAGCCGTGAGAAACTTTGAAGGTGGGGCAGCCGAAGAATGTTGGCCGCGCGGGGGAATGACAATTTGAGGCAGCACCCTGCTGGCGAGTTTCCTTGTAATTGTTCGCGAGATTGAACAGTGATACTGGCTTTTAATTGTAACGTCTGATATGGAAGCATTGTAAGATGTTGTAAAAGATCTATTAATGTAGTTTAGCAATGTTATTAGCATATATTTTTTCAGGCTAACATTTTTCTTTATTAACTTCAGTTATACAAAATAATAAGTGTGATATACAAATATTTTTATTGATTAAGCTAGCCAAGAAAACAAAGAGACAACTCTTTCAGGAACACACATTCACAGTGAATCTGAGTTTATTTTTTGACAGTGTCTGAAACTCCTAAATTAACAATGACTATCTCAGGTAAAAGAAAATGTTCGAAAATTCTGAGGATAAACATTTTATCCGTTAACATTTATAACATGAAGTGCGCTAAAAGAAATGGGTATCAAATAATGTAGAAGAAACCCTTTAATGTCTTTTTTTGAAAGTCTGTTTAATTCAAGTGCTTATGATCCAATAACATGAATATATTCTAACTTTCCCAATCTCACGTATCAGCTTGAAATTATGAAACGTTTCCGACTCAGTAATTTATTCGAGACCCGTTTTTCTATTATTAGTAAAATATATTTTCTGTATTAATGTGTACATTGCATCATTCTAATAAAAACAAAACTGTTAGTATTCAAAGGTTACTAGAAACTCTTTTAGGATTAAAAGTCATCGAAATATTTTGGGAGTACTTCACGTGTAGCAGTAGATAAGAAAATAAGCAATTAATAAGAGAATAAACAAGAAAGCAACAAGAAAGACCATTCTGATAATGTGTCAATGCGTCTGTTGAAAGAAATGAACTTTCATCACAACTTCAAATGAAGACATGTAGAACATTTTGAATTGGCTGGGCTAATGGTAATTATTTTTGTTAGTTGCTCAGTTAATTAGTTAACGCTCTTTTAACGTCTCTTACAATGTTGCGTGTTATTTGCATATCTGATTCTTGTAGTTAAACAAGAATTTCCGAATATTAATGAAAGTGAGTTTGAAATTATTTTTGGTGGCAGCAGGACAGATGTCTGCGCAACTGTACACGCCGACTGCGCGCGACCTCTGCGCAGAAGGTGGCGGCGGCCAGCGCCAGCCCCGCGCACAGCAGCGCCAGGTGCGGCCGCAGGTCCTGCAGCCCCAGGGTCCGGGGTTCGTCGCTTGCCGCCTCCGACCCCGCCTCGCCATTGCGCGGAAGTGCTCCATTGCGCAGACGCCAGTACATCCCCCAAGTGCTGTTGAAGTCGTCAGCCCACTTGAGATAAAGTCCCGCCTCTCGGAACTGAATCATCTTCAGGTTAATTGCGTCAATCCACGGCCAGTTCCTGGAAATACATAAGCAGATGGAGTGTATTTCAAGATGCTCTCTGTGAAGACGTGTAGGTAGTGTGAGGAAAACAGTTGGGCTTATGTAGGTATTGGGCAAAAATTATATATTTGCTGAACTGGTATTTTTGACAGAATTGTGATGGGCAGATGCAATAGAAACTGGTTTGAGTATTACCCCCCCCCCAAAAAAAAACCTCAGGTGACTCATGGGCAGCGTCCTGTGGTGCGATCCTCGGTTTGATTCCAGGTTGTGGCAAAAATAGAATTGTAGCTAGCCTATAAAATCGTAGATTTAGGTGTTCCGCAAGGGTCCGTTTTGGGTCCATGTAACATGTGTGTCCATGTAACATGGACTTCGTCAAGCAAGCGAGCGGCGTCACTTCGTGTTAGCGCTCGCCGCTTCTCTGGAAAACTCGATCGCTAATCCTATCCGAAAAGCGGGCACAAAGGGCAAATACCGCGCGCGGTCAACGCATCATAGTCCCTCGTATGGCTTGATTGATTGATTCGTGTTTCCGGGCGCGTCCACTACTCAGGTCATTAGTCCCGTAAGTGTAGTGCGTGTTTTGTTTCTCGGGAGGTGGCGATGATCTTTTTCCCCGCTGGATGGCGAGATCTGGCGTCGACCTACCGTCGACTAGCGGGGTTTCCCCTCAACCTAGTATCTCCCACCAGCGGGGCATCGCCCCAGCCGGGACAAGCTGTAAGCTCCTGAGCGGTCTCCCGGCATGTGTGGTAGTGTATGTGAGTGTAGGTGTTCGTGTAAGGTGTGATGATAGGACAAGGAAGAGGAAGGAAAGATTTATTTATTTATTTATTTATTTATTTATTTATTTATTTATTTATTTATTTATTTATTTATTTATTTATTTATTTATTCATTTATTTATTTATTTATTTATTTATTTAAGTCGAGGATCGCGATGACCTTTTTCGGCGCATAGAAAGCGTGGCGGCAGAACGGAAGATAGATGGCGCCACCAACCTAGTTGCGAGTCCGAAAGCGTGTGGCTTTATCACCTGTGCTCAGGCAGGAGGCCCTTGCCCCACTAGGAGATGTATGTAGGCTAAATAAGTAAATAAATTTTGTTATCGTCCTTGTTAATGTACTCATCTAGCCTCTACACTAATATGAAACTGAATTATAGGTATAATATTAATGAGATAAAAACAATCGAAAGAATACCTAATTTCACATAAAGCAGAATGTTTCAGTAATTAGGATATTCTGTGTTCTATGATAAATACTTTCCAATGCTACTATTGCTCACTTGAATTATTAATGCCTCGAAGCGTTCCAGATGACTTCATTTTTTGTTATTTAAGGTCGTATCAACTACTTCGGTCATTAGCGACCACTATTGGATGAAATGTTATGACATGATGACACGATATGGTGATGAAAGGGGGTGAAAGGACGAACACATACAACCGTGCCCGAGGTGGGATTCGAACCCGCGACCCCGCGGTCCAAGCCCACTACGGCACTACTGCCTTAGCGACCTCGGCCACGGGGCCGGCACCTAATTTTTGTACTTATTACATTTGTGTACTTAAGGTCCGATTAAATTAAGAAGGTGATTGACATTTGTGAGTGGAGGGGAGCGACGTTGCCATGTCGCAAACCACTGAGCACGTGTTTACGGGACACGAAAACAAACACTTCAAAAAATACGTGTAAAAGTGTAAAAAAATACGACAAAAGCCTAACCTCAACGCAACTCATCACAACACAGTACACATTGCGCGCGCAGCACAAGCAGAAACGCGGGCGGCGCGGCGGCAGGGAAGTCGCTGTGCGATGCTCAAATGTTCCCCGTGTTCCGCAGTGGCAACTGAGCGACCTGACACGTCACGTTTTGTCTCTCTGGTTGGCAGCTGCCATGGAAACGGGAGAGGCGTCCTGACGTCACACAGAACTGTCAATCACCTTCTTAATTTAATCGGACCTTACATACTTATAAATCTCCGACGATCAAGTTCACTTACCACGTCGTGGTCATGTACGTCCATTCGGGCATCACAGCATCGATGACTTTCATCGACATTGCATTTCGATTCTTTTTCAAAACTGTCAAGTAATACCAATTTTTATCGACTGTAATAAAAGCATATCCACTTTCACCGACAGTTGATAAAAAGACTTCAGAATTGTTAACGAATTTGAAATTGAGATTTAAAACAGGTTTGAATGGTAAATCCGTACAGGCACTGGCGTTCTGTGAACAGATCTTTTTGAATCTTTCTAAAAATGGTTGATATTCTCTCAATGCTAAAACTGGCATTCCACTTGCAATCAATTGCTCGATGGTATTAATGTTCGAGTAAAACTGAGGTTTCATAATCAAATCGAAGAGTCGACCCTAGAAAAGAACATCAGCTCATTATGAAACATGAAAGATATAATTTATCCGTAAAGCAACAGTTTCACACAAGTGTGAATTTATAATACTTAACGATATGCTGTCATATTTAACAATTCATTACTTTTTCGGGACTAAAAATGTAGTCTTATATCTGCACATTTCAATATACATTAGATAAATATTTGAAGACGACACTTCTTGCCTTAGTGCAATGAAACTTTCCCATTTTACTTCAATTACAGCCGACTTCGGTTATAGTGAACTTGGGTATAATGAAATCTCGGTTATAGTGAACTTAAGTCACTGGTCCCGTTTCACTTACACTGCAAATAAGCATAAGGAAATTCGGTTGTAGTGAACACTGAAACTCGGCTATAGTGAACGAAGGAAATAAGTACTGGAAATAATTCCCTCCTCTGTGCCACAAATTCCAGCATTAGGCAGCATTGAAAAAATATCGTCGCCAAAGGTCACAAGCGAAGACGTCTCCCCTGTGGTAGAGGTAGCGAACCCGGAATGATTCATTATACTGCGATTTTTCTAAGAGCGACCCTCAAGGCCACTCAAATCCCATCTTCGCGATGGAATATGTCACGGCATTTCGCGTGTTTCTCAGTCGTTCCGCTAGATTTCGCACGATCGCGACCGTATGAAGCAGTGCTTGCGATCATGCGACTTCTACCGGCAAGACCGAGAAAAGACGCGAAATGCCGTGACATATTCCATCGCGAAGATGGGATTTGAGTGGCCTTGAGGGTCGCTCTTAGAAAAATCGCAGTATAAGCGACCAGCCTCATAAGCCGCTAGCGCCATGCTGCTACCGCAAGGATCTCGTATGTTAATAGTGCAGTAAAAGGGCCTTCGGAGAGTGGGACTATGTTACAACAGTGCAAGAGGCATTGAAAGTTGTCAAGACTGCATTACGATACTTAGACACAGAGGACAATGCAAAATCAAGTAGGGAGAAAGCACGAACTCGAGAAGAATTTGGAGAAATTACAAATGAAAAATGAAGAAAGCAAATAATTACAAATAATTGATTTTTTAAGGTCAAATAAATATATTCAAATTTCTAGTTCGTGCTGTTAATGAGTTTGGCTGTATCTCTATATTAATAAAACTAGTGATACAACAGGATATACTTTCCCGCGTTATTGGAAACAGATTCTTAGTACTGAAATATTGCACTTTATGCGCTACTAACACCTTAGCTATTATTTGAAAATGTCCAATTCAACTAACAAGCGAACAACTTACTGTTTCCATCGTAGTGTTGTCAGAACTGTGTGAATTCTACTACTGCACATAAAAAGAAAGACAATTTTAACTGCACAATTGTAGTTGTAGAAAGACGCCAAATTTTTTTAAAATTTTTTAAATTTTTGCAAAATTAGACATTTTAACGAACATGAATCCCGCACCATTCTCTTAAGCTTCCTTTATGCTATCTCGGGTCGCAATTTAATCAAAATACGTAGTGCGGTTTTAAAAACATGGTTTAAAGAAAATAAAAAAATATTTATGTTTGACACAATTTGTCGAAAAAAATACTTGTCTGTAAAAAATTGAATATTACCTTATTTAAAGACTTGTTTTTTTATGAACACATTTCATTAAGAACAAAAATTGTATCTTCATAATTGTAGTTGTAGGAAGGTGCCGAAAAAATTTTGAATTTTTTCAATTTAGAAAAATTACTTTTCAACCAACATGAGACCTACCCCATTCTCTTAAATGACCCTCAGACTATCCAACAACAAAATTTAGTCAAAATTGTTGGCACTATTTTTTTTTTGAAAATTTTGAAAATGTCCCAGGGGTTTCATATAAAGTACCCTCCAAAATTAAAATATCGCTTTCAAATTCAAGGGATCGCGAGAATGTTTAGATTGATCGAGGAGTATCAATTTTGGAGAAAATCGGCTGAACGGTTTAATCACTAGCATTGTTCACAGGCAGGCAGACGGACGAACGGACGGACGTCCGTAGCTTTCAATTGGCTTTTCGGTATCAAAGACCCACAAAATAGGGATTCTGACTGCACCACATGTTAGATTTTTTTCTTAATTTAGCAACTGGATTTATCCACTTTTTCGTTACCAGGGCCCTGTAATAATAGTTTTTCTGCCGGAAATCCGCCGTTTTTTCGCGCAGCATTACATAACTTTCTCTATAGGTACGTACGGGAAAGTAATTAATCATTGCGGAGAAATTATATTTAATTTTGACATCATCGGATGTAGTGCACCAAAAATGTTAGTCTCCAGAAGTTCACTATTACCGGAGTCGACTGTCCATCATAGTTCTGGGAAAGCCAATGCAGCCAATGTTTCTTGGATGGAGGTCTGTGTCCTCACCTGGTAGGCGGCGGCGACGACGACGGCGGAGGCGAGCAGCGCGGCGGCCAGCTGCAGGCGCTGCGGCGTGGCGCGCACCCTGTCCTGCGGGGCGCCCCCGCACGAGGAGAAGGCGCGCAGCGCGGCGGCGGCGCTGGCGGCCAGCGACTCGCCCGCCACCACGCGCCACGCCAGCGCGTACGCCACCGCCGTCCCCAGCAGCGCCAGCCAAATGCGACGGGAGAACACGCGCAGCGGCAACGACCACGCCGGCAGCTTCGCAGGCGGAGGCACGACCGCTATTGTCCTTCCTTGTGACTGTGACGCCTCTACGAAGCCACACGAAAACATCTGTCCAACGTCCGGAAACATCATGTTAACTGTGAAGTCTGCGCGATGAAATAGTACATCAAGGATTTTATTGGTATTACTCGTAGGTGAATTTTGCGAACGTTGCCCCTGAAATAAATATTTCAAGAAAAATTGAACAAATCCGAATGACGCGGAATGCCGTATTTACATAATGTCTAAATATTATTTAATGCAACATTATTATGTAATGCAATATTATGTAAATAATATATAAAAATAGGTATACTTATTGTATGTGAAAATATCATAGAAGTAGATAGTAAAGTAAGTTTCACATCAATTTGGTTCATAAATAACAATATCTAAGCGTTTTATTTACTTATAACTGTAATTATACTTGCTTTATTTATTCATTATAAAGTAACTGATTATTGATAATGACAATCATAAATCATCTTTGATGTCTCTCAGCATTAAACTTTAGGCTGATCAGATGATCGTTTATCAGAAAGACTACTCACATTCCATCTTGATGCGCTATTTTTGAGTTTTGAAAAAAAACTCATGTGAAGTCGAACTTGTAGTTCCCTCTCCATGAGGTACTCTGGGCCTACGATGCGCATAGTGATTCCTTCTACACGCGCAAGGGTGATTTTCGTCATGGCACTATCTGGGCGTACGGAGAACACGGCGGCGCCTCCGAGGTCCCTGGAGCGAGTTGCCACCAGCGCCTTGGCCTCGCGCGCGCACGCCTCACTGCGCTCCTCACACTGGGTGAGCCACTCCCCGCTCCCCCCAACGACATCGACGGCCAGCGCCCACCACCGCCCCTCCCCCACCCGTTCGCGCAGCAGCAGCCCGCGGAAGCCCTGGTGGCGCTGCCATAGCGCGGCCAGCACGCGCCGCCCCGCACGCAGCTGCGCCCCAGCCACGCCCCCCTCCGCGCGCCCGGCCTCGCGCACGCGCCCCCCGCCGCTCCTTTGTTCCTGCTGCGAACCCCGCTCGCCCTCCAGGTCTTCCTCAAGGAGCTTCTTCACACGCCTCCCGCCGCTCCTTTGTTCCTGCTGCGAACCCCGCTCGCCCTCCAGGTCTTCCTCAAGGAGCTTCTTCACACGCCTCCCGCCGCTCGTTTGTTCCTGCTGCGAACCCCGCTCGCCCTCCAGGTCTTCCTCAAGGAGCTTCTTCACACGCCTCCCGCCGCTCGTTTGTTCCTGCTGCGAACCCCGCTCGCCCTCCAGGCCTTCCTCAGGGAGCTTCTGCAAATTCCACTCGTCCTCAAGGTCTTCCTTAGGGAAATTCTGTGATATCCAGTCATGCTGCAAATGATCATTGACATAAAGTGCTTCACGAACAAAAGTCTCTGGTCGCTCATTGCTCTCCATCTGAAGTTGAGAATGAAGGTTTTTTTCAAGGGGTGTTGGAGATGACAAGTGTCCTTTCTCTTTCCGTTCAAACATCTGATCTGTTCTGAAGCGGCTATGAGATTCCATCTTGTCTTCCAAGATTCTATTCTCCCTCCGCGTTGTCTGTGAATTGCCGCGGGTTTTATTTCCTCTCTCAAGGTTTCTCCTCTCTAATGGTTGGTCTTCTCGCGCGTAATTCAGAATTTGTTTCGGTTTCTTTACGATTTTCACTCTTCTATTTCCACGAAGACGATGCTCAGTTCTATCTTGCTTGACAGCATTGCTTTGTAAACGTCGTTGGCCTTCTTGGCTCTCTCTTTTGCATTTGCCACTTTGCTCCCTGGTCCCAATTGCTAGAACGACTGGTGCCGAAGAACTTAATTGAAGATTTCTATGCGAGATGGCGCCGTTTGTTAATACCTGTAAAATAAAATTTTTATGTTTTAAGAGGGTTGGCTAGAAGTCATGGCAACGACGAAGGTAAGTCAATAAGTATCTGCAATCAATTTTATAATTTATTATAGAAAGAATACACAGTTTTTATTGACATTAATTTTTAACATAGTCACCCTTCTTTTCAATGTACTTGGTCCACCGTTGCACAAAATGTCCAATACCTTCTGAAAAAGAGTTAATAATTGTGCAACAAGGCACGTATGTACCTTCTTTGTACTGTTGGAGCAGAATCGACGGATCAAACAGATGGTAATCCGATAGGGCGAAATTGGGACTGTGCACAGGATGTTTCAACACACGATACTCACACGATTGCGCTTCTGCTCTTCACTGAGTTGTTTTAGAACCCATATGCAGAAGGACGGTCAATGTGCGTATGGTTTGCCATTCCATCAATAGTCACTCGTCTGTTATTTAGGATCGAGGCACGTAATTGTTCAATATTGGGATCAGTTGCAGCTGTAACTTCCTTCCTCTTCAGTTGCAGCTGTTCTTTTCCTTTTTATTGATGCTCGTTAGACGACTTTTAAACTGTTATGGTAACTGGCAAACACTTCTCTGTGGCAAAACCTTGTGCCCGTATTCTTGAAAACCTGCTATAGATTTCATTCCCTGATTCACCTTCAATCCATAAAATACGGATTGCGGAACGCTCTTATTCTTTGGTTCAAGCAGAAAGTGCTGTAGCCATCTTTACACTACAACGCGCAAAACAGACTGATCAGATAATGCTGAAACCTACAGGCAAAGACAACGGTCCCATCTAGTTGTTAGGCAACACACGAGACAATTAGAGCAAAATTTCAGATACTTATTGAATTGAATTACCTTCATATTTTTTCTCTAAAAAAAAGTATTTTTGAATCACACAATTTCATTTGTAGAGTGAAAGAATTGCTGCAGTAGGGTGTGTTCATATCAACAAATGTCTCTTTGCGTTAGCACAGAGAGAGAGAGACGTGAAATTAGTTTTCCGACTACTGCCGTGCAATATACGAGGCCTGTCTAAAAAGTATCCGACCTTTGGCCAGAAAAAATATTTCGAATACTTGACAGATTTGGGACCCTAATCCCCTTCAAAGTAGGCCCCTTGTGCTTCCACACACATAGACCACCGATCCTTCCACTGCTGGAAACACCTCTGGAAGTCTTCTCTTGGAATGGTGTTCAGCTCCGTCGTCGCGTTTCGCATTATTTCTTCTCTACTCTCAAAACGGGATCCTTGCAGTGACATCTTCAATTTTGGAAACAACCTGAGAAGCTAAGAAAGTGTGGATCAATTGGGATGAATGTGCAGGGGCGTTGTCATGATGCAAATGCCAGTTTTTCGCCGTCCACATGTCTGGTCTTTTGCGCCGAATTGCGTCACGAAGTCGCCGGAGAACATCTTCCGCACTGTCAATCGGCGATCTGCCATCACCAAATTTCGCACCCTTTCAACAACAGCTGCATTGCGAGCAGTTTGGGGCCTGGCGCCACTCTGCTCACTCTCGGCTGATGTGCGGCCATCTTTGAATCGGTTGAACCACCGCTTACTTTGTGTTACACCCATTGCATCTTCTCCGAACACCTGCTGAATCTTACGAATTGTTTGGCTTTGAGAATCACCTAGCTTTTGACAGAATTTGATGCAGTATTCGTTTCGTCAGTCATCTTGTTTCAATTCGTTCAGTCATCTTGCGAGAAAACTAAATCCGACGAACACTACGAACAGCACCTTACTTAGCGACCACCAGCCAGCCAGCGACTGGCACAAGCAAACGCGGTGAAAAAATTCAAGCATGCGCATTAAACTGCGATTTTTATAGGAAGAGCTCTCAAGATAACTCAAATCCCATCTTCGCGATGGAATATGTCACGGCATTTCGTATCATTCACAGTCGTTCCGCTAGATTTCGCACGATCGCGACCATATGAAGCAGTGCTTGCTATCATGCGACTTCTACCGGCAAGACCGAGAAAAGACGCGAAATGCCGTGACATATTCCATCGCGAAGATGGGATTTGAGTTATCTTGAGAGCTCTTTCTAGAAAAATCGCAGTATAAGGATCGTCCTTCCATCGTGCACAGTGGCGCCGCCTTAGAATCACTACTTTGCGCGAAAACATGAAGGTCGGATACTTTTTAGACAGGCCTCGTATCAATTTAATCCGTTTCGAGGGACGCTCATACATCAGCATAGACGTTCTCCATAATGGAAATGCCCGAGAATGTCACAGACAATTGGTGAAGAGAATAATGCCCTTGCTTACGGAACAATCGCGAGGTAGGCAGGATAATTTCTGCAAGGACGTGTACGATCCAGTGATCAGTGACGATATGCGTATGGACCGACGTGGCAAGTGCTGTTATCGAGCATCTGCTTAATCGAGCCTTTATCAGTAGAAAGGGTATGTAATGCTTTGGGATGTTATGAGCTCGTGTATGCTAAGTGCTTTCGAACATGAAATCAGTACTGTCATTTCAAATACCTAAATAATATGCGAAATAAAATTTTAGTACGTCGTTAAATGTCCGTACACTTAGTTTCTACATTGTCCTTTCATGTGTATATTTCTCATTTTCCAGGCGTGCTCGTATGCCCACAAAAAATACTTGCCATGACTTATGCCCCGACCTTTGTATATAAAATAATTTCTGACATCTTCTCAACCTCCTATTTCTTCCCTATCAATTTCTCTGATACCGCTACAGCCTTTTTCAGTTTCGTGCAACATCGAGTTTCCTGCAATACCGGGCCCTTTTTACTTTCCCGTACGTATATACGGAGTAATATACGGGAAAGTTATGTAATGTTGCGGAAAATCGATTTCGAGATTTTAACGGAAATACACTTTTTGATGTCCCCTGATACCAAAAAAGGGTTGTTTTTTTTCAAAACGTCCGTCTGTCTGTCCGTCTGCCCGTTTGTCCGTCTGTCTGCCCGTCAGTCTGTGAACAACACTAGCGCCTAAACCGTACGTGCGATTTCTTCCAAAATGAATATTCCCCGGTCGATTTGCATCCACGCGATACGCCATGATTTTGAAAAACTTTCTTCAAAATTTGGGGATTCTTTACATAAATCCCCCTGTCATTTTCAAAATTTTCTCAAAAATGCTCCATATTTTTTCTTTAAATTCCTTGTAAGAATAGAGTAAAATACACTTATTAAGGTGGAAAAGGTCTCATTTTCACGGTTAAGTCTGAATTTTCGAAAATTGCAAAAGTTTGAAATTTTTTCAGCGTCTTCTTAGAACTACAAAGTTGAAGATAGAGATTTTTTCTTCAAATAAAATTTGTTGTCCAAAGTGAGGTGTTTCATTAACGTCATGTACACTTTTTTGAAAATTTTAGTAGTTTTTATGCAATATTGCATGCAATATTTGAAATTTTTAAAAAATTACAAAAACCAGATTTTCTCAACAACGGCTCCAAATTTTTTGCCTTAAACTTTTTGTAGAGATAGTGCTAAATGTGCTCTAAGAGATGACAATAACGCCATATTGCTCTATTCTTTTGTTTTTTCAAAAATTACAAAAATGTAATTTTTTGACTTGTCTCTCACGTCGTTAATATTTACATTAGCGGCGATTTTTTGACATTACTCTATTAATGAGTACATGTGCTTTAAATAATGTAAAATAAGGTTTCTCGAATACTGAATAGTTTTCTGTGAAAACTAGCTCAAAATTCCGTGTTTTCAGAAACGCTCAAATGTCATTTTCTCAAAAATGGCTTCAAATTTTGTGTTCAAAATTTTCGAATGGATAGTGCTAATTGCACTATTTAACATGGTCTCAAGTTCATTTTTGGGATTTTTTTTGTTTTGCAAAAATTACACCAATGTACTCTCATACTGTTAAAATGCTCATTTACAGCAATTTGTCAACACTAATGAATTTGTGAGTGTAAGTGATTCAAATAACGTCAAATGAAGTTTTTCGAAAACTCAAAAATTTTCTGTGAAAAAGAGCTTCAAATTTCGCATTTACAGTAGCGCTTAAACGCCATTTTCTTTAAAACAGCTCCACATTTTTAACGAATATTGCCATTTAGGACAAGGTTTAACTGTTGTTTTAATATTCTTAAAATAATATTTTTGTTCACCATTAGAAAACCGAAAAATTAAAAAAAAAAATGTCAAAAAAATATAGTTTAGGTGGCGATAGAAGGCAGCTGTCAAGAGTATTAGCAAGTCCTAATAGCTAGCCGAGACCAAATGAAACAGAAAACTAATACGGGAAAGTCTGTGCCATTCTGTAGCACCACTAGTTCGTTACTAGGGCGCGGCAATGATTTTTTCTGCCGAAAATTCGCCGTTTTTTTCGTCCAGCATCACATAACTTTCACTATACTACCTATATTAGTCGGTATATACGTCTGTATACGGAAAAGTAAAGAATTACACTTTCAAAAGTAATATGAACAATGTTAAATTAGAAGTTCTAAAATAATTTACAGAAGTTATATACTATCCGTATTTGTCTCAATCCACTATAATTCTCTAATCTTATGTTACAACGAGTCAAATCAAGCTACTCAAACACTACGTTACTCTGAAGGAAATGCTATTCTGAAAGAACAAAGGAAGGTACTTTAACCCGGGAGTGCTAACAATAGAACTGTGAGATCGAAGCCACATTGTGCGATGCATTAGCCGTCTGATATTTCATCTATTCTCCTTCATTGTACTTTTCTGAGAACGCCTGGCCTTCTACCTTCATCCTTTCGATGAATCATTTCCCTTGAGCATGTTGAAACTTGATCGCTGCGCTGCGCGATATGTGTCAGATACGATACATGCACTGGCGTCAGGGCATTGTAAGCTCCTCTAGCGTAAGCGGTGCGTCTCACGGCGTTTCAGCTGTGTCTAGGACAAGTGCCTATTCAGAAAATGTAGTCATTTGTATTATCGATCGAGTGTCACAATTTCTTCTCAAAGAGAAAGATGTGCCGGAGACGCGTGTTGGAAAACGAGAAAAATGCGAACCTTGCGAAACGGAATAAAGACAAAGAGTTTCTAGATATTTTGTGAAAGTGTAAAATATATATTTGTTTATAATACGCCAAAATCATTTATGGAAGTTGTATTTAATATTATTTAATAAGATAATAAGATGTTTAATGATTTTTGCGTGTACTTTGTCAATTTTTACCTTTCCCTCCAAAAGTGTTCAGACAAGGTTTCTGCAGTGTAGGATTCATTAATAATTGCATTGGGGGACATGTACAAACTAAATAAAAAACGTATTTAAGTTAATAGTGCTTCAGATCATTCTCATTCACAAGAAGTTGCAGCTGAATCTGAGGGTTAAGGTCGAATTTATAAAATAGAACAAAGATTGCTCTTCTTCTGAACTTTCAGTATTAAGAATCGATATAATATCGTTCTCTGTTATAAATGTATTTCTCAGATAATCGTATTGGGAGTGTAGCTTGATTACGTGTTCTAATGGTTCATGCTGTTCTAAGTTACACAGCTCCAATTCTCCTTTTCTGTAATTTTGTACAGTATATCATTACACCTTAAGACAACTGTGTTAATTAGTTAAATTAGCGCCAAAATTACAGAGATATTACCCGGAAGACATTATGACATTCCATATTAGGGTATGGATGAAGATAATAAGGATTAGGGATAAATAATAAGTAATGGAGCTAAAGCTTATACGTTAGGGCAGGATGTTAAGATGCTGGTTTGAAAACACAATTAGTAGCTACTTGAAGACTTTGGAAGTTTGGCGCAACCTTAGAGAAGGTTTTCCAGCAAAATATAATGGTTTTTATAAGAAGGAAGAAGATATCCAGGGTAGCAAGGAAAGTAGCATTTGCTGATTGATCCTAGTTACAAGAATTTGCGAATAACAGATTTTCTTATGTTTCAACATAAAGTGTTCGTACAATGTGTGGCACAGCTGCAGCTGGCATTCAAACTATCGCGATTCACTTGTGCATACGCTTTTGCGGGAACATTGAACATTCAGTAAATTTCTAACAATACATTTTCTTGTACAAAAGTTACCACCGGTTTAAGGATAAAACAAATAATTTGTACTATTTGAGTTGAAGTTTTAATTTCACGGTGTCATAAACTTTGGGTTTTCGACTTGAAACCTCGAGTAAAAATTGAGAGAAGAGAAAGAGCGCCAGCATCCCCGTTTTCTCGTCCCAGCGTTTTTCTCTTCTGAAGACAAGGCCAGAAAAAAACCTGCTGTAATCGATTGCCATCCCGCGGTTTTGTATTCTTTATAACGCATGAGCACTCTTACTGGGGAATTTTAAAAGAGACAGATGTAGAAAATTGCCCATGTCCTACTAAACGTGTGCTTCACCTTCCTGAAGTGGTCATAGACGGCGTCCTTGGTGTGGTGGAGCAGGAAGGCGAGGAGGTGTTGGTGGCGGTGTGCCGCTAGCACGTAGCCGCCCTGCCTCTCCAGCCACGCGGGCGCCTTGACTTGCTTCAAAAGTGATGGAGACGGACGCCACAGCAGCAGCGGCGCCGCGGCGCGGGCGTGCAGGGCGCGTAGCCAACGCGGGCCGTCGCCCAGGTCCACCACGCCCACCGCCCGGCCCCTGCCCAGCGCCCACTGCACGCCCGCCACGGGCGGCCCCGCCCCCGCCCCCGCCCACGGCACACACACGCCCCGCGCCTCCACCCCCGCCCACAGCGCCACCGTCAGCGCCAGCCCCAGGGCTCGAAGCCCCGCCCTCGCGCCCCGCCGCCTTCCCCGCCCCGCCCCGCGCCTCCACCCCCGCCCACGCCCCCCACAGCGCCACCGCCAGCGCCCGCCCCAGGGCTCGAAGCCCCCGCCCCCGCGCCCCGCCGCCTTCCCATCACTCTCTCGCGATGCGCTTCCATTGCTAGAGCTCGTCCTATTGCAACACGGCTCCCTCTTCGCACTGCCTCGACACACCATCCTCCTGCTCAGCATTTATTTTCCACTGTCGCGGAACGAATGTCACCCGCGACACGTTATGTTACGTCTTTTTGGCGTCGCCTGTCGGAGTCATTTAACGGAGTTTTAGTCCTTTAATCATTTAGCAGAGTTTTCCTTTGGTCTTCTCTCTTCTCTCTCTCTCTCTCTCTCTCTCTCTCTCCTCTCTCTCTCTATATATATATATATATATATATATATATATATATATAACTGGAATGTTGGTGTATATAATAATCTCACCCAGAATGTTTATGCGCTGTTAAATCTGTTGTAACTTCATTACATGGCGCTGTAGAACAAAACTAAATATCAAACGCAACCCGCAACACCTTCGGCATCATTTTGAAATTATATCGTTAAATAACTCCTAAACGAGGAGTTCTAGGGCCTTACAAACGAAAATTTTGAGGCCAAAGGCTTCGAGGAAACATTATCACACCGTAATCTACAGATTAGCGTTTTTTGAACATTCTATTACATTTTTGCTGGTGCGGCGCTTTTTCGATATTACCTCAACTGCTCAGAGACGTGCAGAATCTTGAAGAAAATGTGAATGAGAGGAACAGAGAGCGGCAGAGACAGAGTCACACAGAGATAGGGTGAGGGAAGGAGGGAGAGACAGTGAGAAAGGGTGATGGGAGGAGAAAGAGGGAGATGAAGGGCAGAACGACGTCCGTTGCGTTTTCTTAGTATAACGTAAGCGAAGAAAGTGGACATGGTATAAGGAAGAGGAACAGTTAAAAAATTAGAAGCGGGAATTTGAAAAGGGAAAGGAAAGAAAGATTTGTAGTAAGGCACACAAATGGTACGATGTGAATCGCACAGAGAAAATTGAAAATTAAGGAGTTAAGCGAAACATGGAGAATAGGATGGTTCATTGAATACAGACGAGAGAAAAAAATATAGTAGGAACACGAAGGAAGAAAATAGGAAATGGAAAATGGGAGGTACAAGGGACAAAAGAAAAGGAGCAAGTTTGGAATGTCTTAAAACACGACAGAAGAAAACACGAGTAAATAGGGGTACAAAGGAAAGAGTGAAGGAATTGTAAAGGATTATTGGGAGATGACAAGATAAAGTAGTAGCACTACAGCACACACATTTTCACTTTATTTCTAACTCTTAAAATTGTCGAAAATACAGAGAGTTCAACAAACCACCTACATGTTTTTACATCACTTTCTTAAGCCTTCTTTGTTTCCGTAGCATAATGTTTATAGAAAACATTGAAGACTTTTTGAGATTTTTTATAAATTGCGATAACTTCAAGCAAAAATTTCGTTTTGCAGTTTTGGATAATTGTAATTCTCTTATTTCAATACTATTTAAACAACATACTTTGTCAGAAAAATCTCAATCTTCATTGTCGGAGGTGTTCCAAGAGGGTTTGGGAGTGAGAGGGTGGAGAAGAAGGGCAAAAGAGAGAAGTGATTGGGAATTGATCGTTCGAGACGCCAAGCCTAAACTCAAAGGGGCGTAGTGTAGCAGAAGAAGAAGAAGAAAGATGGATGGATGACGTAGGAAAGCAATTTGGATATACTGCGATGAATTAGGAATTACAATTCTGAATAAGTTTTTTTTAGCAAGGTATTGAAAAGAGATTTTGAATACTCCAGAAAAATGTAGAGAGAGGAGATAATAGACTCAATTTAACGGAAACGCAAGAAAGTCTGTCCAGACGATTATAGAAGTATAACCTAGATATTGTCTATATCGGATGTTCCATTTAAATTAGCTTTGGAAATATCTCGAAAAGTGCGCATCGGATCAAGAAAAACGGGGTAATGAAGTTGTTTCGACTGAGGCCACCCTAAGGATAACCACACTCGTGTCGTGGTGGGGAAAAAACAAGAAAGTTTAAATAGGGAACCCCTATTTCTTATTGCAAATTCGGATTCTCTGGGGAAAATACCTATCTTGTTGTTTTTTCTTTTTTTTCGTTTCGCGGTAGATGGCGTTATCAACAAAATAAAAATAAGCAACAAAAGAACATTAAAAATTAGTTTTCATAATTTTAATAAAAAAAATAGTGAAGAAATCGTGAGCACATTAACTATAGCAGTTGACAACTATAACAACAACTATAATTTTCTAAAAAAACAAATTCTTGTTTGTGTTTGAAATTTGCAAAAGAATTGTCTCAAAAACAGCTTCAATTTTTTTCTTTAAATTTTCTTCGCTTACCTAATAAGGGACGGTAAACAATATGGCCCTAATCGATTTGCGGGTGATGCTTCGTTTCTGGAAAATTTCAAAAACTATTTTTAAAATAACAAAAATGTAGATATTCTTACCTGAAAAAAAGTGTGCTATGGAGAAAATTATTTATTTAAAAGAGGTCAAGCACAATTTTCTAAAAAAAGAGTAGTTTTTGCCTAATTTGCACTTAAAATTGGCGAAAAACAATTTTCAAGAACCGTTTCCAATTTTTTTCTTTAAAGTTTCTCCAGATGTGTAATATGGAACGGCAAATAAATATACTAGAAGTGCTATACAATGGTACAGACTTTCTCGCAGAACTTAGTTTTTTTAATCTCTATAGTCTGAACTAGTTAAAACGCAGATTCTACTTGAAGAACATCTAGTGGACATCTTTACGACAAAGGACAAGAGCAATAATAACACTCTCCAAGAAGTAATTAATATTGTAACAGGAACGATAACTCCGGTTACTCTTAAAGAAGTGGCTGATGAGATTATGACCAAGTTAAGTTCAAGAAGGCACCAGGATTTGATTTGATTACCGGACAAATATTGAAGCAGTTGCCACAAAAAGGGATAGCCATGATGACATACCTGTATAATGCAGCTTTTAGACTGAAATATTTTCCTGCAAGTTGGAAAGTGGCTGAAATTATCAAGCCATGCAAACCACCCCACAGAGTGGAATCATATAGACCGATTTCGCTATTAGCAGCAATTTCAAATTATGTGAAAACCTCCTTCTGAAAAGGTTAAAACCAATTATACAAAATGCTAGTTTGATTCCTGATCATCAGTTTGGCTTTAGACATAGACACTCGACAATACAACAAGTGCACCGAATTACAGATGTAATTGGAAGGGCCTTAGAAGAGAAACAAGTATGTTCTGTTTTATTCTTAGATGTTGCGAAAGCCTTTGACAAGGTTTGGCATGAAGGATTACTACATAAATTAAATAAAATGCTCCCTAAACAATATTTTGAAATCCTCACATCATATATATCTGAGAGAATGTTCAGAGCAAAGCAAGAAGATGCTTACTCTGACATGAAGGATATCAAGCAGGTGTGCCACAAGGTAGTGTTCTTGGGCCTTGATTGTATTTATTATACACCAATGATATACCAAACCCAGAACAAGCAAAATTAGCCACCATTGCGGACGACACAAACTTGATAACAACAGCACAAGACGAAATTAGCTCCACCCGACGACTACAAGAAGCAAGCAACGCCGTTTATGGTTATTATCAAGAATAGAATATTATGTGAAATGAAGAAAAATCGGTACACGTAAACTACACCAATAAAAGATCAACAATCCACCACCAGTACTTACAAACGTAAAGATAGTTCCTTATGAAAATAAAGCCAAGTACATGGGTATGACATTGGATACTAAACTGAAATGGAAAGAACATGTCAAGAAGAAAAAGGAAGAACTCAATATAAAATTTCGTCAATATAAGTGGGTAATAGGAAGAAACTCCTGCTTATGCTTATACAACAAAACACTATTGTATAATCAGATACTTAAACCCATATAGCTATATGGAATTCAGCTATGGGGATGTGCGAAAGATAGCAATATCAAAATGATACAAACTTACCAAAACAAGTTCTGCGAGAAATGATGAATGCACCATGACATATAAGAAATGCTGATATCCACAGGGATCTTGGAATACCAACAAATAAAGAAGAAATTAAAAGGTTCGCCAAGAAGCATGAAGAAAGGTTTCGCCTACATGAAAATGCAGAAATTCTTCAACTGCTGGAAAACCAACACCTGTTCCGAAGATTGAAGAGGAGCAAACCATTTGAACTTGTGTAGTGTTATCATAGCAGAACATTGTGCAAGTGATTGTGCCTAGTTTTAAACAACCAAAATAACTAAAGGATGTCATTGGACTGAATTAGCTCATATGTAGTTTGGGATTAAGATTTATCAAATAAAAGTTAATGGATGGCCTTTCCAGATTAATTTTGACATGTAAACACAATGGTGTTCATAAAAAAAATAGGAGAGAGAGAAGAAATCTCCAGCGGTTCTCTGCCTTCAAACAGGTGCTTGAAACAGATTCCTCTTGTATTTGGGCACCCAGAATTACCTTTCGATTTGAATAATATGCTACCTAAACAATATTTTGAAATCCTCACATCATATATATCTGAGAGAATGTTCAGAACAAAGCAAGAAGATGCTTACTCTGACCTGAAGGTTATCCAAGCAGGTGTGCCACAAGGTAGTGAATTACTCTTTCGCAGAAAAGTTTGGATGAAAGGCAAGTTCGCTTGATACAATACTCCAATCCTTGAAACCTGTCTCCTTCCGTCACCTTATTTGGGCATCCAACATTCTCTTCTGCTTGATGTACGTGGCTTCTTTCGCAGAAGAGTTCGCAGACCTCCGCAATCTCTGCGCTGCAGAACCTTCAGGCCTCTGCGCATTTGCGCACGCCGACTGCGCGCGACCTCTGCGCAGAAGGCGGCGGCGGCCAGCGCCAGCCCCGCGCCACAGCAGCGCCAGGTGCGGCCGCAGGTCCCTGCAGCTCCAGGGTCAGGGGTTCGTCACTCTCCGACAAGCACCAAAGAGTCTCTCTGAATTCGTTGCTCAGCCATGGCCCATTCGCCAGTACATCCCCATGTCCTGTTGAAATCGTCATTCCACTTGAGATCAAGTCCAGCGTCTCGGAACTGAATCAGCTTTAGATTCACTGCCTGAGTCCAGGGCCAGTTCCTGGAACAAACATGCAGGAGACTGTGAGCTTTGAATACGCCGTGTCTACTATATGGAGAATAAGAACATTTAACCTTCAATAAGCATACGTATATTTTGTTACACAAATGGAACACTGGGATGTCACCCCCCCCAAAATAATACACGATTTAGAGGTTATTAGTGACTTAAATATTTTATTTTACGAACATAATAAAATATTTAATTCACAAACGTACACATTTTATTTCAAGAACATATTTTTACTCTCACGTTTACGTACGTATATACGGAGTATATACGTAGTATAGAGAAAGTTATGTAATGCTGCGCGAAAAAATGGCGAATTTTTTGGCAGAAGAATATTCGTTGCCGGGCAGTGTTAACGAAAAAATGGATAAAACCAGTTGCTAAATTAAGAAAAAAACTGGTGGTGCTACAAAATGGCATATATTCGAACTAATGTTGCCCACTATTTGGTTCTAAAGCTAACTTTTTTCACTAAAAACTTACTTTTTTTCGTTAACCTCTACAAATATGTTCAATACAAACCAATAGTGAATAAAGTAATCATTTACAGCAGTGCGGCACAAATAGGGAGTTGTTAATAGTGATGGGCGCGACGCAATTTCAGCCAATTGAAGTGAAATAGTTAAATAGTGCGAAGCAAAGTCTTAAAGCAGAGATTTCAAGCTCTAAATTATCTAAATTAAAATTATTTGGATACAAATTTATGGAGCTATGGCCAATTGAAAAGTGTCTATTTCTAAGGGTTTAACGTAAAATTGGCCATATTCGAGCTAATGTGGCACACTGTTTGAGTCAAATAAGTATTGGTTGATGATCATAAAATTGTTGCGGAGTAACGGCCACCACCTCATCCACAATTCGTTGATAAAATCACATTAATAATATTTATACGTTATTTTCTAAAAAGTATCGAAAAAAGCCGAAAAATGGTGTGTTTATGGGGTTTGTGGCACCCCTAAACCCATTTTAAAAACGGTTTTATTGGTGCCGATATTTAGTTAGTTTTAGTTACCATACTTCTCCGAAACGGCTTGACAGATTTTGATGAAATTTCATATGTATATTCAGTAGATCTAAGAATAGGTTGTTATCTATTTTTATACCCCTTAGTGATAAGGGTGGTCCACCCCATTTTTTTTTATTTTTCGCACTAAACGTTTTAGGCAACCCGCTACACACGGTAGGTATTCACACTGCGGTATTTCACCCGCTACACGGTGTTTCTCCATATTACGCACCTGCTCAGGGATGTGCAGAATCTTCTATTAAATGTGAAATACGGAGAGAGACAGAGAGAAAGAGAGAGAGAGAGAGACGGAGAAAGAGAGAGAGAGAGAGACGGCGAAAAGAGAGAGAGAGAGAGACGGAGAAAGAGAG
>JAHLJT010001571.1:0-32930 GCA_031308135.1 Acheta domesticus
CTTTGACGATTCGTCAAGGATCGTTTGTCGATTTTTTTCTCCTCGTACAGCAGGTTGGCTATCATGGGTTAAAACGCGGGTCCGCATTGGCTTTTGAACCTGTTGACTACTGAGGAGAACTATTATATTTGGTAGGTTGGCACGAAGTCCACAGTAGATTCGTGGTTCGCACATGAAGAAAATCACATATTTGCACATTAACGAGAAATACATTTTTTATTTCTGAATAGATCTAATTCAATTTCCCTGAAGACAAAATTTGCACATGTGTGCAGTCTGTCATCGCTGTATCTCCAGAAATGTTCGCTATTATAAAAAAAATGTGTTTTTGGTTAGGGTTCGGCACCCCATGGAAATACCACATTCTATGTGCATAGAGAAGGATTTGCGAAAGAACAATATTTCTATTACGCAATCGCTCTCTGTGATGACAAAATTCCATTGCAATGGCCGGAGAAAATGTCATGCAGCATATAATATTAAAGATATTGGCTGATTTTAAGGACAGGGTTCGGCTCACTAAAACAACGGCGCACGGTTCACTTGCGCATGGTTCACTCGCGCGGACCACGAGAACGAATCACTCAGGGAGCACTGCTTGCATTGTGCGGTGTGGTGCGAATGTGTAATGGAGAATTACAATGGTTAAATGCTTAAAATGCGTTGCATGCATAATGTTAAATGCATAAAATGCGTTGGTAATTATGCGTTGGACAGACTCAAGGATGTTTTATGTTAACGCGAGGGCCGAAGGCCCGAGCCTCGTCCTCAACTTCGACACGGGTAGCGAAGCGTCACGATTCCACACGAAAGTGCGTTGGCCACGTGGCCGTGTGCACACTGTGGCAGCGCCGCGAATGACTCGTTCGGAACCGAATCGTGCGGGTCAATAGGAGCCGAACCCTGTTCTTGAAATCTACCAAGATATTTACTGGGCATGGGCGTTTATTTATTTGTTTGAGGGATATTCCAAACGCAGTTTTATTTCTTTTAAGTTCTTCAGTAACACCGTTTTCGACATTCTCTCGATATGAATTGAGGATCTTCCAATTATTAAAAAGTATATATTTTTGAACAATTGCTTGTTCTAGATCCATGGTTTGTAATAATGCAAAAGTTAAGCATCAAAATTATCTCCCATGATATCACACATACCCCACTTGAACAGCAAAAAAGTAAAATAACTAGTTTAATGAAATACAATGCACGCGTTTGATTCACCCTAACCTCACAACAACAGTTTAACGAATCGTCAAAGACGTTGATGGCGGGGTGCTGGTCCATCAAAATTTGACGAATACTTTGACGATCGTCAGGCGAAAAGACCTTGGTGAAACGTAAATAAGGCGTTTGACGCGCCGTCAATGGTTTGACGTCCGTCAAAGCTGCTGATCAGCGTTGGTGAAATCGACCGAAAGTGTTGCAGACAATGTCCCACTGACTATGCCTCAAAAGCTAAAGCTATAGTGTTGCAGAGAGTGTCCCACTATGTCTCATAACTTCTAAACGGTTCACGATATCGAAAGGTAGTTTTCGATACCCGAAATGCGGAATCACGAGTCAAGTAATACGCCGTAGACAGAAATAGTAGCGACACGTAGTAATAAACCGCGTTAGATAGGAAGAGACTAGTGAAATATGCATCAAAGTAGACATGGCAATGAATGAACTTCCAGGGTGAGAATTATTTGAAAGAAACAAAATTATATCTTTTAAAAGTATTGATACAGTAGTGACTCAGATGGACTACATATTTCAAGATATCGAAAACTTTCATTTTATTGAATTTTTTGACGAAAAGCAGTTTTCTTTCTACAAAGCGTCCTTTCGTTAAGAAAAGTTTTCTTTCCTAATAAAAAAATATCTATGCCTTGACAGAGAGCAGCCTCGAAATGAACTGACAAATGTATACATTAATACAGCAAAACATAATAAACAACATGCATGCAGTTTTTTTGCTGAAGTATTTGTTAGACAAATTGGTCTAGAAAAATATATCAAGAGATGGTTTGGTTGATACAACTCAATCTAACTTTCCCTTTATATAAAGCATTATCTGAAAAGAATATGATTACATTAAAGAGCTAAGACATTCCTGAGAAATTCCATGGGAAATTAACTGTGCAGAAACGAAAGCTTTAAAGAACAAATTATCGACGTTTTTGTTGAATAAAAAAACAATGAATGGAGCTAATTTACAAAAATATGTAAGATAAGATTTTCAGAATACCCAACTGCATGACTCTAGCTTCGCCGCTGTATTTTAGGTGTCAGGCACTATCCTCGTTCATCAGCCAAAATAAAATTCTCTAACTATAATTCTTTTCGACAAATCTTTACCACTAAACCCCTGTTGATAACCTTGACTTGTGCTGAAAGCGGCTTCTTACGTTCTTACAAAACCAGAACGGGCATCAGACTTCAATGATCAAATTAGGTTCACCGTTACTGATTACATTAAGCATTTTTAGGTTAAATAAACATAGAGTTCGATACGAATTCCGATTGGATTGTATAATGGAAACTGAATTCTAACAAATCCCTGAAAGCAAAATTGTTGCCAATTTTATATACATACCATTATTATTACTAAGTTAAGCTAGTTCTATTCCCATTGAACAACAATTGTGACTTTTAAGCTGAGTCCATGTGTTGACGTCTTTTTTCCCACAATTCTTTCGTTCAATTAATGACAATATTCACATTAAGTTGCCAACACACGTAACGCGCACTGTACGATTCCGACTTTAGATATGTTACTTGTTTCGATTCATTTCTTTGTACTAAAATATTTTTAAACTCATCTTGAAAACATGTTTTTATTCAAAATAAATTCCAATTTCTATATAAATTCATTAGTTCCAGCACTGCTAAAATTTTAGGCATTTCTAGAATTGTCTGAAAATATCTGAAAATGTCTCAAAAATGTTTCGGGCAGTTCCGATTCTGAAAGGACACTGGAAAGGTTATCAGTTTCTCAGAGTTTTTACATATGTTAAAGTTTCTCACAAAATTGTGACGGTTCATCATTTGGGGGGGGGTCATGACCCCCGTGACCCCCCCCCCTTGGATCCGCGCCTGCTTTTGTAACGGGTAGTGCTAATTACACTCTTTAATATGACAAAGTTTATTTTGAGTCATTTTTTCGTTTTTTCAAAAATTATATAAATGCAATTTTTTGAAAGATCTCTCACATGTTTAATATGCACATCACCAGAAATTTGTAAACACGATTGTATTTGTAATTAAAGTGCTTCAAACGACTTGCATCTCGCATAACATATCTTACACCGTGGTCGTGCCGCTAGACCAAGGAAGTTATAATACATGGAGGCGACATCGCCTCCCAAAAGTGAAGCCAATCGCTGGTGTGTCCGCCATGTTTTGTAGCTCAAAACATTGGAGTGCGTCTCGGCTCGCTAGCAACATTCTTTTTGTTCATTGCTTTGCGTTCCTCTGTACCGCAAAGTTTTTAATCTTGGGAGAAAGCATTTAATGAACATTTTTCCTCAGTGAAATAAATTGTTTCATATAAACAGCGGCAATATTTTAAAGGTTTTGAAAATGCCTAAAAAAATGTTCTAAGTCATATTTACGGTTATATTTTCACATTTTTAGGTCATAAATGCATACGTATTTCCAACATTTTTAGGTCATAAACATCTGGGCCCTACTCATACACATTGCATGCTCAGTTGGCTCTGCAGTCACCAGTCACCACCAATGCTTGACAAAATTTGAAAATTAAATACTGCAGTATTATTGAGAATCAATGTTAATAAAAATCAATAATTTCACACTGTAACTATTTTGTTGATTAGCGACTTGATTTTGCTTTTTCTTTCTGTAAGTCTGTCATCAGTTGTATTGAAAACATTAATTATACCAACTAAAATAAGTTCTAATTAAATGTGAAGATTTTGATCTACTCTGACAAGTATAAATACAAGCTAGTTGTGCTACAACAGAATTTATGTTCTCGCGTTATTTCTAAATTGGCAATTTTTAAAATATACAGAGAGCGAGCTGGAAAGGAGACTAGCATTATTTTTGTTTGCTTTTTGTTCTAGTTTTTTGCAGTCTTTTCGTAAACACATGAAAATTTAAAGAAAAATTTGCAGTAATTTTTATGACAAAAATAGTTTAAAATATTGTATATTTCATGCAAAATTTTGCAGAGACTACTCATATTTTCATAAAATTGTACACGATCTTATTTCAAGATCTGTCTTTAAATATCATATTTCATTAAAAAAACAAACAAACAAAACAACTATCTTCAATATTGGAATTGTAGGAAGACTTCAAAAACAATTCGGATCTAATGAAATTTTCAAAAAATCAGGGATTTCCACAAAAATGAGACCTACACTGTTCTTTCAAGCATCCTTTATACTATCCAAGGAAGTCATTTACTATAAATAAGAACAAGATTTACCCACTTTTTTACCTGGTCTGGCAATGAGAGTTTTTGTGTTAAAACTGTTTTCATTCTCGCCCCTACATTGTAAAATTTTTGTAAAATTATTTTGCATTATTTAATAGTAATTTCACAGTTGTAAACATTAAAATAAGTAAAATTGTACATCTGAAGAAATATTTTGTATTAGCTGATTACCTTTTACAAAAACGGTTTATTACAAAAAAAATAAATGTATTCCCTCTTTGAATTCCTTGAATCCCTTTGAGTTCCTGTAACAAAGGTTGTATTAATTATACATATTTGTTTTTCCGAATACAATATTGAATTTGCATTAGAAAAATATTTGTTTTGAAAACATGTTCAAATTGATTTGGCTTCAGGAAAACTAAATTTGAGCATATTTTAAATTTTGTTCTTGTCCATAGATTTCTCCTCAGTTCCATTATTAAAGCCTTAAGTGCTTCTGTGCAAGGCAATTGGAATGTAAATTTATTATTGGGTTTGCTCAGGCAATTTGTTACCATTTCGTTCCAGAATTTTTAAATATTCAGGCTCCTTCCAAATTTACAATTTTCATTACTTTATGTCAAATTTGGAACATGATTAGCAGTTTTCACAACAATTTATGCGACATTAGTTTCAACTCCTTGCTTGTTGAACCTTCTAAAAGCTGTTGTACTCAGACTGTGTTCCCTCCCCCCGTTTTTAAGATGTACATAAATTAAATTCTTATCAGCTTTACACAATTAATGAAACCATTTTCAAAAATATTTCTTCTGACAATTAATTTTGGGGAGGTTTAATATATTTTCCAGGTCAGTTTTGCTTCATTATCTGAGTATTTCTGTCTGTTTATTACAAATAATTATATATAAAACATTTTTCTTACGGAAATATTAAAATATGAATAAATAAAATACATGGGTGAATGGTAGACTCCAGGCTTTTTGGGCTAATTGCAAAGCAGGTAGCCTAACCGAACTTGCAAGGGGCTGGCTTCATTTTCCGCAATGGGAAAGGTCGGCCATGCCGCCTCCATGTATTATAACCTCCTTGCACTAGACACATCACACTGCTTGATTCGGTCGCGATCATCGACATCTAGCGGCAAGACCGAGAAAGACGTGAAGTGCCGCGAGATATTCGATGGTGAAGACAGGCCCGGACGCGCCACGTTAAAAAAAAAACGAAGTATAGGGCGTTGGCAGTGAAGGGAGGTGCACTTTTACCCCACACTACTCTTTTCGCATATTTATTAGAAGTAAAACTTAATTATACAAACAGAAACCTGATGTATTTTAAATTATGGAGGGCTAAGACTTCACAAAATGAGGGAAAGATAGTCGCAAAATAACGAGAGTGTTGTAGTTTCTATTGCAAATATTGAAATAATACAATTTAAATAATTTAAAAATGCATGCTCGACATTTTCCCCATCCTTGTGATTTAAAAATTAAATTCTGAAATATTATTAGACTAGGAAAACCCGGCCGACGTTCTTCTGTCCTTCATCTCCCTCTTTCCCCTTCCATCACCCTCTCCCTCCATCCCTCACCCTGCCCCCTGCCTGTTTCTGCCGCTCTCTGTTTTTCTCATTCACATTTAATTGCAGATTCTACACATCTCTGAGCAGGTGAGGTAATATCGGGAAGCGCCGGACCAGCACAAATATAATAGAATGTTTGAGAAGATTCTGTAGATTACGGTGTGAAACTTTTCTTTGAGGCCTTCGGCCTCAAAAGTTTTGGTTTTTAAGGCCATAGAACACATAGTTTTGGAGTGATTTAACGATAGAGATTAAAAATCCTACCGAATGTGTTGCGGGTTGCATTTGACGTAAATATATGGTTTTGTTCTACAGCGCCATGTAGTGGAGTTACAACGGATTTAACAGCACATAAACCTCGGTGAAAAAAACAAACAAACATGTAGAAGTTCCAACTTTCATGGAGATTGATCTCACGGTGTGAGAGTTTAGCTCTTATATACATATACCAACATCCACTATATACAGGTGTCCGGGGAGGAAACGTCGAAAATAAGCTCTTAAGACAATCCTAAGCATATTTTGTCTAGTAAACTACGAGGATATTCCGAATGGTTGAGCCGCAACAAGCACCCAAAAGTTGTTTTGAAAAACTGATTTATAGGCAAAACTGTGCATTATAGAACCATAGAAACAAGTCAGAAACATAAATTGTTTATTATTTACAAAAGAAATGAATATATTTGCTCAGACAGAAAAATTAAGCAAGAAATAAAGCACCCAATTTACACAATTCGACTGCTTTTTTTTCTCGCTTAATTTTTCTGTCTGAGCAAGTGTATTAATTTCTTTTACGAGACAAATCGGAATTAAATTTGACACGAAAAGTGCAACCAGAAAGAAAATTTTGAATTATTTTGAACAAATAAGTAGGAATTCCAATTTGGAGTAATTTATAAATAAGACCATGATGTCAAATTTTGTCGAATGCTTTTTCGATGTCCAGTAATAATACAATAGTATGTTTTAGGTGAAAGGAGTTTTCAATTTGTTCTGTTAGTCTTAAAAGTTGAATAGTTGCATGCTGATGAGTGAAGCCCAATTGAGTGGGAGGAATAATTTTGTTAATTGTAGTGAAGTGTAATAATCTGTTATGTATAAGGGTTTCAAATATCTTGGAAAGAGAGGAAAGTAAACTAATAGGTCGATAGTTCGATGGGTCCCTAGGATATTTTTGTGGTTTACGAAAGGGAAGTACGATTGCTATTTTCCAGGTAGTTGGGAAGTGATTAAATTTCAATGCGGAACTTAGAATAGAAGTAAAACCAGCAATTGTTCTTTTACCGAGTTATTTGAGTATTTGATTATTGATAGTATCCAACCCTGAAGATATGCGAGTTTTTAGTTTTTTAATAATTGGATGAATTTCAGAAGGGGAAATATAATCAATATTTGGCGAACATTAAAATTTGGAAGAGAGAGAAAATTGCTAACAAGATTGTAAAAGTGAATATCAGTAGTTGAATTAGCAGTGAACGTATTTTGGAAATGAAGACCTAGTAATGGAGTTTTGTCATAGACATTTAATGCTGCAGTGGAATGTTGTTTAAGGATTGGAATAAATGTTTTTTCTCTACAGATTCTTTTGAGAGGTGACCAGAACTTTTTTGATTGGGGATGAATTTGCTTGACAATGTTTTTGTATTCGTTAAATTTATGTTGTTCCAGTTTAGATTTTATAATCCTAGGTATTTTGTTTAGTTTTAATATCTCGATGCCTGGTTTGTGGCCAGAATCGTCGTAGGGAGTGCTTAGTTTTAATAAGATTAATAATAGGTAAAGATAGAAATTTATAATTTATGAAGTTAGTTTTTGGTATATATTTAGAACTGATGTGTAAGTTATTGCATTCGCGAAATAAGTGATGTACGAGTCTTATGTCATGAGTTGATAATATATTTGTGGGGAATTGAATGTTGTTTTCAGTACTTACCGTGAATTTATTCCAATTTACTTTTTGGAATAAAGGAGAAGAGTTAGAATAGTTTATATGAGAGTTGAAATAAATGTTTATAATGACTGGATAATTATCCGAATGAAGTTCAGGTAATACATTTTTGTTAATTTGAAGGTTTATGTTTATGCATCCTCTTTAATTAGCAGTGTGATTTTGGTTACAGTTAACACAAATAGGAGGTGAATTCTGAGGTTTGTTGCAGAGAAAATAGTGGTGATTCTGATTATATTTGACACATCTGGGAGTTAAACGACAGTTTGCCTGTGAGTGATCAAATCGTTGACAGTTTTTACAAATGTATGGGTGAAAAACTTTGAGTTCTTGGTTGAATATTCACTGAGCAATGAAATGAGGTTTTTAGATGAATGCCTTTACCTTCTTTGGAACTTTGTAGGTCTAAAGCACACGTTTGAAGAGGTTTTCTGGATTTGTCAAAAGTCTTCTAACACTGATTATGGGATATTATAACCTAAATAGTTCATTATAAATGTCAATTTCTTCAATTGAGAAGGAATGTTTTGAAGCATCACAGGGAAACTTTTTGGATGGATCTTGATATGTACAAAATTGAATGTTGTTTGATTAACAAAATTTGCGAAAGTTCTAAAGTCGTCAAAAGATGTGAACTGTATTTTTATTTAATTTTTTCGAGACTTAGTGGTATATTGATGTTGCACAATTTTTGATATATCTTGTATTAATAGCTGATAATTGTTTCCAATCACAGTAAACGGTGAAATTTTCACTTCAGAGTGAGTTCGGTATCAGGACAACAGTTTCGTTCAAGACGTCGTGTCTGGAATACGTTGGAATTGAGTAGATGGATTTAGATGGTTTTTGACGTTTGGCTGAATTTGTTTCGTGAAGAGGAGGTTGATTATTCGTATTATACGAAATGTCTGTAAAAATTGTGGAAGGTTGATTATTAGGTTGAATTTCTTGTAATCCGGGAGCAGCTTGAGGAACATTGTTGGTAGAAGATGTTGACTGTAGAGAAGAATTTTGAGGTTGATATATCATGTCTTGTGATAATAAATTTTGAGATGGAATATTTCAGGTAAGCTATTATTCTGCATCATTTGCAGGTCTTAATGGTACATAGAATTTCAATGTACAATACAGTTTCCCCGGAGAGGAAATACAGAGTGTGTTACAGCTGGATTTATTTATGTGTGTAATTGAAACAAATTTATGATAGATGTCAAATTTTCTTACCAGTGACAGGCTGGTTCGTTAATATTTTGTAAATATAATAATTCTCCTTGAGAAAACAGTCCGTTCAGTTGGCACGGCCCTCTGAGAATTTTCCATTGTCTACTGAAGGAAAGCGGTGGCGATTTTGAGAGTTGAACGGGCTGCGGGTGACCAACATTAAGGATTCGGAGCGATTGCGACGAAGTCGTGCTTGTTGTGATCTTCAAAAAAATTACACCAAAAGTTGAGAAAGTCGCAGTGAAACGAACACCGAGTTCGCCAAAGATTCTTCGACAGCAGGCGTAAGAGGAAGAACCTCGTCGGTCACTTTGTCTCAGGATGTGACTCTTCGCACTTTGTCATTCCAAAGAGTGGCAGAAATTCAACACTAAATTTGATTGGGTAACTATATAATAATCACTTTACTATCTCAAAAAATCAATCTGTATCCGCGTTAGACAAGTTTCTTGCTTACACAGGTCATTTCCACGTATAAAATAGTTCCATTCTGAGATTTTTGGCAGTGATGGCAGGTTTCCATTGACAGACGTTCCGCCAAAGACAGGTTTTACTGTACGACTCTTTCCTACTACTTTTTTACTTTCCCGTATACGTACGTATACACGGAGTGATATACGTAGTATAGGGAAAGTTATGTAATGCTGCGCGAAAAAATGGCCAATTTTCGTCGGGAAAAAATTAATTGCCGGGCCGTGAAAACGAATAAGTGGATAAAACCAGTTGCTAAATTAAGAAAAAAAAATCCTCTATCTCGTGGTGTGGTCAAAATCCATGATTTGTTGCTTCTTTATACTTAAAAATCGATTGACGGCATTCCGTCCGTCTGTCCGTCCGTGGTCAACGCTAGCGCCTAAACCGTTCGATCGATTTTCTTCAAAATTGATATTCTCCAGTCGATCTGATTCTAGTCGAAGCTTTGTGATTTTGAAAAAGATTCTTTAAAATTTGGGGGTACTTTATATGAAGCTCCCGGGGATTTTCAACATTTTCTCAAAAACTGCTCCAAATTTTTTCTTTAAATTTCTTGTATGAATAGAGGAAAATACACTTTTTAACATGGCATAGGTACGATTTTCACGTACAGCTCTGAATTTTCTAAAATTGTGAAAGTTTGAATTTTTTTCGGCGTCTTTCTCCAACTACAAAATTGAAGATAGAGATTTTTTCTTCAAATAAAATTTGTTGTGCATATTGAGTTCTTTAATAAAGGTCATGTAAATATTTTTCACAATTTTGGTAGTTTTCGTGCAATATTGCGTGCAACATGTGCAATTTAAAGAAAAAATTTGGAGCCGTTTTGAGAAATTTTGTTTTTGTAATTTTTTTAAACTTTTGGTAGGGATAGTGGTAAATGTACTCTATCAATGACATAAAGCCATTTTGGTCTATCGGTTGGTTTTTTCAAAAATTACCAAAATGTAAATTTTTTTACTTGTCTCTCACGTCGTTAGTATTTACATTATCGGCGATTTTTTTACATTATTATATTTACGAGTATATATGCTTTAAATAATGTCAAGTAAAGTTTCTCGAAAACACTACCGTTTTCTGTGAAAAGTAGCTCAAATTTCGGCATTTTCAGAAATGCTCAAACGTCATTTTCTCGTATATGGCTGCAATTTTTTTCTTGAAACTTTTGTAACGGATAGTGCTAATTACACTCATTAGTATAGCGTGAAGTTTATTTTGAGTTTTTTTTGTTTTTTTAAAAAATTATATAAATGTAAATTTTTTGAAAGATCTCTCACATCTTTAATATGCACATTATCCGCAATTTGTAAAGATGATTATATTTGTGAGTGTAAGTGCTTCAAATAACTTCAAATAAAGTATTTTGAAAATTCAAAAATTTTCTGTGAAAATGAGCTTCAAATTTCGCATTTTTAGTAGTGCTAAAACGCCATTTTCTCTTAAACGGCACATAATTTTTAAAAGAAAATTGCCATTTACGGCTAGGTTTTTGTGTTCTTTAATATTCTAAAATTAATGTTTCTGTTCTACCAATAGGAAACCGAAAAATTAAGAAAATGACAAAAAAATGTACTTTTGGCGATGATAGATGGTAGCTGGCAAGAAAGAGTATGTGGCAATTCCGAATAGCTAGCGAAGACCCAGGAAAATAGAAAACTAATACGGGAAAGTCTGTGCCATTCTGTTTCTGTTTTTGACAAATAAATAAATAAAATAAATACGGTTATGCTTAATTTTTTCAAAATACGAGTAGTTTTTCTTTAATTTTGTGACAAACGTAATAGGCCGCTGTAAATTTACTGCGCTTCGGACAGCTGGATGCGTCGTAAATTAGAATGTGCAATTTTGTATATTATTTCTTTCTTCGTTTCTTACATTCGAACTTTGTTATAGACTTACACATTAATATTTTAGAAATTGTTTATTTTGAAATATTTGAAATAAGTAAAAAGAATTAATAGCTCTCAGAATAGCGACAATGCAGGGTCTGCAACAATGGAATTCACTTTGCGCTCGCGAATATCTGTGAATTAGTGTCATTGTTGTGACCTAATGGAGCTGTATGAAAAGGAGTTATAATTGTCTAATTTATGTTGATATTTGCAGGCAAATGTTTAGTTTTGCACCAAATGCTGTACCATTTGTAGTGAGTAGAGAATTTGTTGCATGGTTTTAAAATACTCTTCCCTAATCATGGCCCAATGGAAGGCATTTCTATATTTCCAGGGTATCAGGCTTCTTTTTCCAATACAGGGTTACAAAACTTTTGCATTCTATTTTTGTGAAGTTGTAGAATTCACATAGTTCTGACAACACTGCAATGGAAATAGTGAGTTCCAAGCGAAGATGTTAGTAGCGCATAAAGTGCAATATTACAGTACTACTTAGCTGTTTCCTCTAATACGGGAAAGTAAGTGCTGTTGTAGCACCACTAGTTTACTATCTATATCCGAATAACCCTAATTTCATGAGTATGACAATCGCTAAAGGCTACATCGCGCAACAGAGAATATCTCAATCACGGACGCTCGCTTACTAGCAGCAGGTCGTTGAGTGGAGGTCCAACGCCTTCGCACGCTTCTTCGTTGAGAGTGGAGATGTTGCACATGCGCTGCCGCCACCCGGCGCGTCCTGAAGACGCTGGAGACACTCGCCAACGGCCTGAGCACCGCTCCCACACTGCCTGCGTTGCATCGACGCGCTAATGCTGATCTGTGACGCCGATCACACGGGGAACCAAATGAACGAAAAAATCTAAATAAACTCAAAAGGAAAAAAAATGTTATTTTTATTTTCTTCGGCGTTGACACACGACTTGCACACCTACAGAAAACGCCACTGATCGCAGAGCAGGAATAAGAAAGGTATGTGAATCTGATTACTATGGCACTGATACAGTATTTTTATTGGTATCAAATTTTAAAATACATGGAGAAAATGTCTCTTTAGGCAAAAGCCTTGTCTTTAATTTGCATTAAGCTTTCAAGATACAGAAAACATTTCAGCCAAAGTCCATTATTGTTCTTGTATTTCAAAAATTTTCAGCATAGTTTATTCCAAACCTGTAATACTAGGAAAACCCGGCCGACGTTATTCTGCCCTTCATCTCCCTTTCCCCTCCCATCTCCGTTGCTCACGCAACAATATAGAGATAACAAATTAAAACAACATAGAAAGGTTGCATATTCTCAAAACAAACTTTTCTTTGAGAGAAATAAAACAGGATGTCATCTTAAGAATTGGTTACGACCGGAGATTCTGCATGCATGCACGCAACCTAACTTCCCCATCTGTGGGACCACCTCGATCGGGCTGTTCGCGCCATGGATACGCAACCGAGGTACCAAGAGCAGCTGGATACGGCACTCAAATCGGCATGGTTCTATATCCCTATTGGCATTAATACCAGTGGCGTCTCCTGGCTGGTAGATGTGGAGATGTGATCATGATATTATACTGCGATTTTTCTAACTGCGACCCTCAAGGCCACTCAAATCCCATCTTCGCGACGGAATATGTCACGGCATTTTGCGTCTTTCTCAGTCGTTCCGCTAGATTTCGCACGATCGCGACCGTATGAAGCAGTTCTTGCGATCATGCGACTTCTACCGGCAAGACCGAGAAAAGAAAATGCCGTGACATATTCCATCACGAAGATGGGATTTGAGTGGCCTTGAGGGTCGCTCTTAGAAAAATCGCAGTATACAGATTGAATGAATAATTCCAAATATTTAAAATCTGCGTCATTCTACTTTACTCTGAAGTATTTTAGAAGTGTATGTTGCAAGTGAGACACATTCTGAATCTTCCTTGAAAATCATTTTCTCATTGCATGCACTAACTTACAGCTAAATTTTTCTAGGGTGGCCGCTGAGATTCGCGAGTAGAGGGGGAAGCTGAAAGTGATGGGGAGAGAGCCAGAGATGGCGCTCGCTCGCGCTGGGTTCGTCTGTCAAAACCAAAAACATTAGCCTACCTTTGCTAAAGCACAAGCTAGCGAACAGCCTTCGAAATCAACTTGCTGTAGTGTCTTTGCTCGGTTAATGGAGAAACACCAAATTCAAGAGATGGCCTGGCTCTGTTTTCATCCATATGTTTTCCACTGTCACTGATACCCGTTTCCTCACAATTATTTTCACCGTCTTTACTATCGCGTCGTTTCCTGTAAAATAACGATTTTTGATATGGTGCATTAAATCATAGTGCGGTGAAACACACTCTCATTGAAACTGTCGAGAGCAGATTCCACGTCCTTTCTCTTTTCTTAATTAGGAGTAAAAATGAACACGATTCTCCTGATTGAATACAATTAATTTCCTTATTAATTCTGCGAATAGATCTTTTCGAAACACCCGAACCAGGAATTACTGCCTTAAGAACTGTTTTGATATTTTCAATGCCTTCTTTTGCTTCTCTTCATAAATTAACATACTTTTGCAACGACTTCACGCGTCTGACTGTGAAGGATGTCTATATGAAAGCTTTGAACAGGACGCCTTGCAATGATCACAACAAAATAATAATCACTTGTACAGAACTTCATACAAATAGCTGTACTCTGTTAGAGAAATGCAACTGAAAACTGTCACCTTGCGGAGACGAATAGTCAGGGTCAATGTTTACTGAACTGGAGTAGGGCTGTAAACACGTCCTGGGAAGGGACGCGCTCCCTCCTAAAGCGATAGTTTTAAGGAATGGAATCTTCCGGTAGCTCTGAGGTCTGATCTTGAGCGGCCGGGCTAAAATAATTTCATTGTACACAAACAAAAAAATAAAACAAAAAATAACAACAAACAAGTACATACCTAATTTTTGAACTCGACATCTATTCGCGTTGTCTTGGTTGTCCATCACTATCTACCTTAAGTTTTTCGTAATAGGAGAAAGAACTGCACGGAATTTCACGAATCCTGTCTATGACACAATGAAACGTTTCACTATTGTTCCCTGCCACAAATAATTCACCCACTACCACAAATGATGAGCTCGCCATGTCGCACACACACACACGCAAGTTTTATTCTTTCGCGTTACAATTTCGAATTCACGATTCTCTTTAACATATCACCAACTAGGCAAAGTAGTCTATTTAACGCACATTCAGTAGTAAACAGCATTTACGGTAGAATGCAGGACTCACATGACGGACGAAATAACATCGCGTGCACCATTTGGAGTTCACGGATTGTCTGTCATACCAGTTCCTTACATGATATTGTTTTGTCAGGCCTGCTAACACACATCGAGTTACCCAGTTGTACTGAATCAGGTTGAAATATGCTTAAGCATAGTTGGCAGACTTGCTTGACTTGTGAAGAAAGACAGTCGTGCCGTCAGCCCCCCGCTCCCCGCTTCCGGGCCACAATAGTGGCACGTGACTTCTGGGATTCCCAGGCGTGCTGCCGAATTATTAAAGAGAGAAGGGCATCAGAGGAGGGGTATGGAAGGTTATTGGGAGGGGATACACGAACGCCAATGAGAAGCCTTTGATGTGAGAAGTTGTCACATCACCGGCAGCCGAAACCACGCAGCTTGCACACAGCGCATGGCCGTGAGTTCAATGACCTCGCCAACGAAGTGAGGTCGTTGAAGGGATGTTTCTCGGTCTGTCACATCCAGCGAGGGGACTAACGCCTATTGGACCGCGCACATAAATGGCGGGAGGGAATAGAGAAATAAAGGGAGGTACTTAACAGAAGAAAATAAAATATTTTACTGAGAATATTTTTAAGTGATGGAAAACTAGGGGATGTATCACATCACTAGCATACATTGAGCTTACGCCACTGATTAATACCATCGAGTACTTAGTTGACTCTCTTCCTATTCTCTCGCAGTGGCCTGCTCTACAAATGGGTCAGATGTAGTCCCAAGATTCACCACATGTAGTCCCATTAGTGAATATACGCTAGTACAAACATGCGGTGCAAATCATATAACTAGACCACTTCGTTGGCCCGGTTTTAAATTCGCTAGGCGGCCGTGCGTTGGAAGCCGCCGTTTGGACGGGCGATCTCAACTACGGTGACTTGCCACACCCTTCATGACGGTAGGGGAAGACGACATCGGCGCCTCTGATAAGGGGGTTTGAGCAGTGGCGTAACGTTCGGGCCCGCAATGCGGGGGCCGGCCCAGGTAAAAGAGGGCATATTTTTAGGGGATATTGTTATTATTTAAGACACTAAACTAAGCCTTGTGGCAGCTCTTGGTCAGCGTGCTTGCTTTCCAGTACGCAGCCCCGGGTTCGATTCCCGGTCGAGGCAAGACTATAGTGTGCGTTTTCCTTGCAATGTCCCAGTATATGTTGCTGTGTGACAATGAGAAAATTCACTTCTGAAGTTGAGAAGACGGCGTGGGTGTCTACGTACTAGCCAAACGTACCCTCTTAACTCATGGCTGCCAGGCAGGGACGTCGCCGGTAGGCCTGAGCCCCTTTCACGGGATGTTGCGCCAAGTACTAAACTACCGTGTTTCCTGTATCCTTTTATAAAGCGGTCAACTAAAAGGTTTGCGGACAGACTCGCACTCATTTGATGTAGTATTTGGTCGGGGCCGGTGCACTTGTCTCACGCGAGGTAATTAAGGTGCTACAGCAGGCCTGTACAACTCCTGCTGCCGCGGATATTCTGCACTGAAAGAGCCGAATTTTTGCCCGCTGAGCGGAGAAAGTGCAAATAGTGGCGGTAGGAAGCTTTGCGGGGAGGGGAGCTGCCTGCCATTGCACAAATGGAAAGATGCGGCGCGTAGTTTGAATTTCTGGGCATCTAGTGTAATGATCCGTGCTGTCGAAATATTTGCTCACTTATTTAAATGGTTAATGTCCCGTATTTCTAGCTTCAAGGACCGCATTTCACTGTTTATGTTTGCGCGAGACTGGTGATTCGCTCATCAACAATCATCACCAGTGGTTCCCCAAGTAGCAACCAGAGGATGTAAGTGGCAGCGTAAATCAGCTTCGCTTTAATTTACATAGTCTGCTATCAACAACGCGCTCCAACTTACGGCTACAAGGGAAATATTCCTTCAATAGTTTAAAATGGTAATGAGTATTGCAGAATCATGCAAATATCTTGCTTCTTGAATTAGATGACGATATTTTTGAAGAGGATTATGCCAGTCGTACAAATCCAACAGAAAGAACTGTGCGCTAATGGGATGATCATACCTAGGGCCTAGGACAGACCAAGGTGAAGTCTCATAGTCATTGTGTATCAAATTCACATTATTTTCTGCTGTTTTTTGGTCGTGTTGACAGTGTAATTTAATTATTATTTTGGTATGAAATACACGTTCAATCGTTTATAGTTGCCTTTTTTATGTAGTGCAAATAAAGGCACTGAAAAAATGAAATGTGAAAAAAATGTTCGTAATAAATGTGTTCAATTTCATTTAGATGCTATAGAAAAAGTTTAAATCTAAGCAAATAGTATGAAAAATTTTAGAGCCAACTATCTTTGACATAACCCCTTATTTATCCTGAAATAAATCAAATTACTTTCAATAAGATTATAATATACTGTACTAATATAAAAATGTTTACAAAATGTGTAGTTCAGTAGAAATTTGAAAAAAATTCAATTGGCTACATAAGTCAATTTTAATTTAATTTTGCTTATGAATTGGAAATAATATCAAGAAAACTTTTAGTTTCCATCAACCGCTTCAGCCTCCTTTGTTTTTCCCTTCCCCTAAAACTAAACATTTTTAATGGCCCGTTACAAATATTAAGACTTGAACAGAGTAAAATCCTTAATTTATCTACATGACAATGAACAATTATATATTGCGTAAATAGGAATAAAATTAAATACAACTGAATAATAAAATATGAATAACAGAAAAACGGAATAAAACATACATTTATAAATAGTAATAAAATTAAAACTATGTGCAGTTTATAAAATGACAATTCAGCGCTTAAAATGAACTTACAACACATCCCTCTATTGTATTTTAGTTAACTCCTCGTGTGCGTGCGTGGAGAAAATATGGTTCCGTGACCACTTCCCGGGCACCAGTCGTTTCATATGAGGATTCATCGACGCATTTCGGTCTCCTGAAGGGGAACTGATAATTTGTTTTCAGATTTGGCCATTATATTCTAAGAAATTTTCAAAAACGTGTTTTTTCCTGTTTTCGCGCTGCCATCTTGGTAAGTATGCCGGGAACTAAACCAACGCTACCTAAAGAGATCAATGAAGAAGGCGTTGATTAAACTCCCGTACCAATTCTGACGTAGATGAAGACGAAGAGAAAGACATAGATCAAAATGAAAAGAGGACGTAGATGAAGACGAAGAGAGAGACATAGAGGAAAATATAGGTAAAGACGTAGAGGAAGATAGAAGCAAACGGAGAGGAACAGTAAGGAAGACGGAGAGGAAAATGAAGAAGAGACATAGAAGAGAAGACGTAGAAAATGAAGAAGGAGATGAAGAAGAAGACGAAGGAAAAGACAAAGGAGAAGAAGACGAAAGAGACAAAGACGAAGGAGAAGAGGAAGACGATGAAGAAAAAGAAGACAAAGTATAAGAAGATGAAGAAAAAGAAGGCGAAGAAGACGAAAGAGAATACGAAGAAGACCAAGAAGAAGAAGAAAGTGTTCAGTTCGCAACACTGACAAAACATCTAAACTGAATAAAAAGGGCTCTGAACCGAAGAAAGTAGAAAAAAGAAAAATTAAACAACGCAAGAAAGTTTAAAGCGTCGGCGACGCCACAGTCAGCTAGTTTGTAGTAAATGAACATAAAAGAATTTCGCGCTGTTCGCGCTCCACGCCCGCTAACCAATCAGGGAAGCCTGGTGCCGAATACATGTGCAGTTTGCTTATATGCCTCCCGGGAGATGTAACCGGTGCACGTAGCCACTACGTGTTCATTACCGTATGCAAAGGCTGCAACTCCCGTTTTGTATTCTAGAGAATCTCAACGGAGAGGAGGAACATAGGATATTTAGACGCTAAAAGAAAACACAAGATTACAGACTTGGTCGCAGAAGCACGCGATACGTTTCCAAGAAGGCAGTTGGCAGGCCACCACATCCACGAGTTCAGATTCGAGAACAGGGTCATGTAAATGATGTTGGCTGTCCGGTGGCGCCGCGACGACGGCTGTTGTTGACGTTTCGACCATCTCGTGTTCTTCCTCAGGGCTGGTCCGCCAACTGGTACTGGGAATAGGATCTTTTGCGTTTATATCTAGTTGAAATTTGTTATTAAGACTATTTATAATTATTACATTTAAATTTTGTTTTATCTTTTTTACTCTAATTACAATTGGTACAAAAGATGTGTTGATGTCGGCTTTACCTTTGTAGTTGATGATATGAAAATATGATTTCGCGAAACATATACTGTCATAGTAAAATATTTTAGTGTTTCATTAATGCTGAATGTTTTTTTCAAACTAATTTAACCCTTAATGAACACTGGGTTACATCGATTATTTCTGTTCAAAGTAAAAGTATTTACCATTTTTTGTGCCAGGTTATTAATTCTGAAATTTGCTAGAAATGTTATTAGAAACAATTTTTGTAGTTAGCTCAGGGTTTAGTTTTGAGAAATTCAAGTGAGTAAATTCCTTATCTTGTTGCATACTCAAGCTATTTTTGCATTGTATATTTTTTCGAAAAATGCATATTTCCACGGGTGATGAATTCAGTGTGTTACGTTGGCATTTGTTTGAGAAAGCTTTATAGTATGATTTGGAATGTTAAAACTGTGTCAAGGTGTTTTGGTTCGTGTCTTTCGACCTCGATCCCATTATTGCCCTGAAATTACCCCTTAATTATTACTACGTAATAATCACTTGGATTGTGGTTAGGCTAAATTCGCCTTCAACCAAAAAAGAATGATGCCCCTTAATTTGTAGAAAACAATTGTACGGCGCCAAGAAGCCCCTACGGCTTATGGTTGATGCGGTCATCTCCGGAGCCGAGCTGAAATTCTGTCATACATTCAAATTTATTTTCTAACTGCCATTTTTGTATTTTCATTGTCAGAGACAAAAGTACTTATACTCACAAAGGGTTTGGAGAAATATAAAATTGTTTTTTGTAAGTAGTTTTTAATTTTGGTTTGTGCAAAAAATCATAAGATATTCGGTAATACGAAATTATAAGATTACACGAATAAAAAGTGAGCAAAGCCAGTATCTAAAATGAATTACAGTAGCTTTATGTTTTAAATTATTTGAACGATATCATACAATTTTTCTAGAATTAAACCACGCCTAGCATTAATCTTGTAGTACTGCTGCGTGTTATAATTCATTTAGGATTAGAAGTCTCCAAAGTATCAACAGTCACAATGTTTATTGTTGAAACATTCCTTTCCTGCAGGGCTATAGATTTAAGAAATATTGACGATCTATTTCTCATACACACTATGCTTTCCATACATTTTTATGAACTCATCAAATAACATTTTCATGATTCCCATCTTCTAGTCTTCACGGCTTCAGCTGGCGGATAAAAACTCCCCAAGGCCCATCAGAGGTTTTCAGATGTCTGTCCTCAGCTGTCCGTACTTCTTTCTAGCTCGCAAAGTGCTTGCATTCCATGAAGATCACTGCGCATCATTCCTAGGTCCACAGGTGTCCTTCCAGAATTATCTTCAATATCTACCCGTGCACCTGCTTCCAGAAGAATTTCTGTACAAGAGCGGGGTGTAATTGAAGGTCTGGCGCAATGAAGAGCAGTTCTTCCCTCTTCATCCCTAGCGTTGACATCAGCATCGTTAGCAACCAAAAGAGATAAGATGTCGGCAGCTTGTCTAGCAGAAGTCTATGTGCAATGGCCGTCCTTCTCTGCACATCTTTTGCGTCGACGTCCGCCTTCTTTTCCAGAAGCATTGAACAACTTCAATGGTGCCCGTCTCAGTGGCTAAGAGCAACGGCGTCGTTCTTTTATCATCTTTCGCGTCAACGTAGGCGTCGTTTTCCAGGAGGGTTAAGACAATGTCGGCAGAGCCTGTCACAGCGGCATAATGCAAAGCCGTCCTTCCCTTTTCATCCTTCGCGTTGGGTTGCTATTCTTTCTCAGGAGTAGAGAGACGATTTCTTGCGCATTATTCTCAGAGGCTAAATGTAAGGCCGTTTTTCTCTCTATTGTCTTTCGCAAGAACATCGGCGCCCTTCTGCAGTAACAGCGCCAACGACGTCGGTAGCCCTTTTCTCAGCGGCTAAATGCAGTGCCGTCTTCCCTTGTTCATCTTTGGCGTCAAAGTCGGCATTATCTTCCAGGAGCAAAGAAACGATTTCAACGTTGTCCTTCCCCGCTGCTAAGTGCAGAGCTGTTCTACTCTTTTCGTCCTTGGCATCAACGTCTGCATTATTTTGCAGGAGCATGGATGTGATGCTAACATTATCTTTCTCGGCAGCCAAGTGGAAGAGCAGTTTCCTTATTTGCGTTACGGACATCCATATCTGCATTATTTTGCAAAGAGCATGGAAATTATAGCAACCTAACAGTTCTCTGTGGCTATGAGCAGGGCCGTTCTGCCCTTTTCGTCTTTGACGTCCACGTCAGCATTCTTCTCCAGCAGCATGGTTGTGATATTAACGTTACCTTTTTCCGTAGCCAAGTGCAGAGCAGTTTTCTTATTTCCGTTTTGCATATTCACGTCTGCATTCTTTTCCAGTAGCACGGAAACGATATCAACATAACAGTTTTCTGTGGCTATAAGCAGGGCCGTACTGCCCTTTTCGTCTTTGACGTCCACATCAGCATTCTTCTCCAGCAGCATGGTTGTGATATTAACGTTACCTTTCTCGGCAGCCAATGCAGAGCAGTTTTCTTGTTTCCGTTTTGCACATTCACGTCTGCATTCTTTTCCAGGAGCATGGCAATGATATCAACATAGCAGTTCTCTGTGGCTATGAGCAGGGCTGTCCTGCCCTTTTCGTCTTTGGACGTCCACATCAGCATTCTTCTCCAGCAGCATAGTGGTGATATTGACGTTACCTTTTTCGGTAGCCAATGCAGAGCAGTTTTCTTATTTCCGTTTCGGACATTCACGTCAGCATTCTTTTCCAGTAGCATGGAACGATATCAACATAACAGTTCTCTGTGGCTATGAGCAGGGCCGTCCTGCTCTTTTCGTCTTGATGTCCACGTCAGGATTCTTCTCCAGCAGCATGGTGGTGATATGAACATGATTCTTCTCGGCAGCCAAATGGAGAGCTGTTTTATTTGTTTTGTCTTGAACGTGAACGTCTGCATTCTTTTTTAAGAGCACGGAGGTGATATCAACAGAACCATTTTCCACGGCAAAATGCAGTGCTGTGCGACCAGTTCCGTTCTTTGCATTGACGTCAGCACCATGTTGTAAAAGTAAGCCAACAATGTCACCTGCTGTTTGTTCAGCATCGATATGTAGTGCCGATTTTCCGTTTGCCATAATTTTATCCCCATTATGGTGTAGGGAGCCAACATCTGAAGCACACTTCTTCGTGGCCAAATGCAAAGCAGTCTCTCTACCGAAACCGGCCGCTGCATTGATGTTGGTACCTTTTCGCAACAGTCGAGAGACGATGCCAAGGCTGGCAATTTCTAGCGGCTAAGTGCAAAGGTGCGGTTCTGTCATTGCATTGGGCATTGACGTCAGCATCGTATTTAAGTAACAGTGTGGGCAACATCATCGGCTCTCTTATTGATGGCCCGATACAATGCAGTGCAACCGTATTGGTCCTTTGCGTTGACATCTGCATCGTTCAGTAAAAGTAGAGTAGTGACGTCGGCTGCACCAGCCTCTGCCGCGCAATGCAGCGGTGTTTGACGTTCGTTGTCTTTTACTAATACTTCGCACCTTTGTTGAGCAGCAGAAACACTAACTTTTGCGAATCCTTTACTCGATGCACAGTGCAGGGCTGTCTTCATCTTTCGCCTCTTGCGTTGACGTTGGCTCCATTTTTCCCCTAGCAGCACAGGAGACGATGTTGACAACGCCGTTCTCTGCGGGCGAGGTGCAATGCCATGTTATTCAAAAATCCTTGGCGTGTAAATCGGCGCCGTTCCGTAGTAGGATGGCAGTTACGTCAGCTGCACCCGACTCCACAGCCAAGTGTAGAGCCGTGCTCTTGTATTTGGTTTTTGCATTTACATTTACCTTCCTTTCTCCAGCAGCAAGGAAATTAACTGTAGATTGGGGGTATCTTGATTAACAGCAATATGCAAGGTAGTCCATCTTTGTCGGTAAGTAGAATTAACGTTAGCACCTTTTTCGACGAGCATAGCAACTATTTTCGTAGCCTCCACTTGAAACTGCATTTCGCAGTGCCAGCCTCCACCACCAGAATCGTGCAGGAACTCCGGTCTCTAGAAGCAGAGATGCGACTTGGGTGGCGCCCACCTGCTGCAGCTCTATCCAGTGCAGAGCCTTTGTATGTCTTAAGTGCACGTCGGCACCATTTTGCAACAACATAGAGACAACGTCTTTATGACCTTTCTCTGCGGCCCAATGGAGGGGCGTGTAACCACTGCCCACTGCATTGACTTTAGCACCATTCTTAATCAGCAACGAAGCTATTTCAATGGCGCCAGATTTAGCGGCCAAATGCAGTGCGGTCAGATAATCTTTGTCCTCAGCATGGATATCTGCGCCGTTCTCTATTAACGTGGATACCAATTTCATGTCATTATTTTCAACAGCCAAATGCAATGCTGTTGTGCCCGATTTGCTTTTCATGTTGAGGTTGAGTCTGCCCTGGAGTAACCCGGCGTTGGCCACCACATTCTGAACGATCAAGTCCAATTCCGCGTCTTCTCCGTTTTCTGTCACGTCCTTTTCCATTTTCCTGCTGTGAAAGAGAAAATAATTTTAAAACTTATAAAAAGTAAACCCTTTTTTTCGATAACCCAAAGTTTGAGTAATTTTCTGGCTACACCGTTTGAGTTCTTAACTCCTCCAAAACAATACATTTTTTCTTAACAATACTTTTTATTATTTTGGAATTTTAATTGGACAATGTGCTCACTGGGCTTCAAAAAATTCCTGATTACTACTTTTAGTATCATAGTTCCTCTAATTTAGTAGTCATAATATCGTAATATCGCAGATTTTGTATAAAAAAATAATCCTTCCAAAATGTTAGAAACTAAAATTCTTATTTTTATCTCATGGATGTATCGTATTAGTTTTCTTCAGTGGCAAAGGAGTACATGTGTTAACCTAACGTTGTAGAAAATTAGTGCCGGAAAACTTAACGATACCTCAAAACAGTTCTCTTATTGAATGTGTATATAAATCGGGATAAGGATTAGATATTCCAGAGCTCAAGAAAACTTTCACAGACTATTTTTCCCACACTTCAAAGTGTTTTTAACAGTGTTTAGATAAAAATTATTTAATCCAGTGCAACAATGTGTTTAAAGAAGGGCTGTTGAATTCCTCCAGGCAGGCAATTCGAACGCGTTATAGAGGATTTACTACATGGTGACAAAACAAGGATTTCAGGGTTTAAAATAATACGAGCATTCAATAAAACAAACAAATGGGACTCGCACCTGAATTCACAGCAAACTACAGCCTTAGGTACATTTACCATAGAACAACTCCAATTCTTCCATATATGTGCCTCTTATGGGACTTCTGCCACATGGGGCCGATTTTAGAACCTCTCAGGCTTTAGGCGGATTCAAAAATTACGCCCTCAGACACTCCCAGGCCATACGCTCATTTGCAGATAATAGTATAAGTTACGAATATTTAATATTATTTTTTTTCATTATCTCCACCGTTTCTAGGAAATATTATATATCTACTTCTAGAAATACACCAAATTGTGATATTCAGATATTAGCTCTGCAGTAATGGAGTTACGTTTTGAGGCTTATCGGCATCATGATATCCTTTTACAACTGATTTTGCTTTTGATCTGGACTCATCGTCAAAACCATCTATCTTCTCCCTAATAGACAATGATTTCTGCATCTTATCATCTCATCATTACTGCATCTGCTACAGTCAATTCACATTTTACATTCTCTGGTTACGCAGTATATAGTATTATATAGTAATGCTGCGGGAATGAAAGACCATTTTTTTACGGAAAACTGTTATTGCCCGGCCATGGTAAAGAAAAAGTAGGTAAATCTTGTTTCTATGTGTGTTTCTACATTACTTCATCTAACATGTGTGTAGTCTGAATCTATGTTTCGTGGATCCTTGATACCGAAAAAGTGATTGGCAGCGAAACATGTATGCGATCAAAATTGATCTGAAAGCCCTGCGAGTTTGAAATGGATACTTTAATTTTGTTTAGGATTATTTACAAAAAGTCTCAACATTTTCAAACTTTTCTCTTTAATGACTCCTAATTTTTGGATTAAACATTGTTCCCAGATTTCCTAAAGAACGCTTAAGAGAATGGTGCAGATCTCATTTTCGTTGAAATCCCTTGTTTATCGAAAATTACAAATTTGCAAATTTTTCGGCGTCTTCCTGCTAATAATTATTAAAGCAAGAGCTTTTTTCCCGGAACGAAATCTCTTCTTTAAAGACGAATCTTGAAATAAGGTCATGTACCATTTTTTCGAAAATATGAGTTTTCGTGTTATTTTGAGTTACATAATACAGGGCAATTTTTAAGTTTTTAACTAACTTTTTTCTCAAAACCGCTGCAATTTGTTTCGTTAAATTTTCCCTCGTATGTATCAAAGGAAAGCAAAAACGTTGGTGCAGATCTCATTTTCGGCGACTCAAGCATTTTCAAAACTTCCAAAAAATTAACATTTCAAAACTACAAAATTGAAGTTAAGATTTTTGTCTCACACAAAGTCCGTTCTTCAGCTCTTTAAGATCATCTACATTTTTACAATTCTTTTCGCGTAAGTTATGCTTGAAATGAAAGCAGTTTTGAAAAACATTTTCTCAAAATCGCTCCAAACTTTTCTTAATTTTCCCCCCACGATTTGCGTATTGGAAGGGCGATGCAATTAGATTTTTAAGCATCAGCCCAAATTAGTAGGGGCGGCTGCGTGGTCTAATGGTAAGGCACGGCGAGTTAACTCGGTGGACCTGAGTGGACCTTAGCTCGGTGGACCTTGGCGAGGAAACAATTGCTGATTGAATTTCTTTCGCGGGTTCATTTAGTAGTGTATTACGGAGCCGTTACAAACAATGCAAAAAAGTATGTGCTGTTGTAGCACTTCTAGTTTTCCTTGATGAAATGTTCTTTAAAACTAGATCTAGGAATAATGTAAATGAAAATCTCTTAATTTTTTAATATTGCACGAGCAAACGCTCAACATTTTTTTAAGCTGCCGGAAGGATGATTGTCGGTAAGCGGCTGGTGTAGAGTTAACGTACCAGGCATGCTGACTCTTAAGGCCGTGAGTTAGAATCTCGGTACGGAGAAAAAAATTGCTGTTTGGGAACACTTTTGCAGGTTTATGTATTATAATATTGGGCAGTCGGTAATAGAACAAGAAAGTATGTGCTTTTCTTCACAAGTTGAATGTTCGTAAATGGATAGGATGTAGTTTGATTCAAAATTGCAGAACGTTTGATATTGGTTTTATAAATGATAGAATTTTTGTACAAAAAAGCCTTCACGCACTTGAACAATAGACTAGAAAATTTTCGAAGGCTCGAAAAGTGCTCGTTCACAACATTGTGTGACGTCATGGGTACTCACAGCGAACACAGACACGAGCTTTCATATATAGTTATATTTATAAACAATATGTACATTGTAACATTTATACTTCACACATTAGCTCTGATAGACCTACTATGCCCTGATCGCGGGAGCGATCCAACTCCGATTTAGAATCAGTTTCATTTCTGGCCCTCGCCACTAATAAATTCGAAGCGCGCACAAAGCCAAGCTTCCGCAGGAGCCATCTTAACCGATTGATGATCGATGTGAGTCGTGGATCTCAACCACACCTCAATCGGAGCTCGCACACAAGCGTCACTCCCACGTGACCGCAGTCACGCTTGGGACACACAGGCGCGTCCCAAGTCCCCACAGGCGCGTAACACGTGACTTGCCTCGAGAACCCCGCTTGTCTCTGCACCGCCTGACGCAAATGTGTGCATCAGCACGAGGTCCTCACACTTCTCCAGAACCCACCCACTTCGAGCGAGTTTCATTCGTGCAGCTTTGTGAATGCACGATAGTGCAATGCGCGTTCACGCCACTGCGGTGTCAGCCATTCCTAACCTATGGCATCTACCGGCAAATCATGGAAATACCGAATTGTCAGAACAGAGGGAAATAACACGTCAGAGCGACATCAGTCAACGCATTGCATGTACAGAATACAGAGTTTATGTTCAGGTCTCATTTCAGTTTCAGATTTCTCTTACTCCAGAAAGTGCTTCGGCCGCTTATACTTTGCCCATTGCTCGGGTTGGTATGAAGCGAGCTCAGAATGAGTGTTTTTCGAGGTCAGCGGTGTCTTTGAAGAGTTTTGAAGATATTTTTTAATATGTTCTTGAGCATTGGCATTGATAAAACGCGATGTAGACACTTTTATAGGAATATACCTTGGGGCGTAGAGGCGGTCCTGAGGCATTCATTTTGAACCCATCCACTGGATTTGTATACTCCCTTATATACCTGTGCCTTTCGTGACATCTACGACCCGCCACCTCCCCGCTTGCATCTGCTAGCACACGGCCCCGATGTTTTGTCCCCTTTGCCACGTGCTTGCTTTAGGCACAGCCTACTAGACATAGATGTCTAGTAGGCTGTGTTTAGGGAAGCCTTTCTCTCCCTCCTGTGCGAGGCAATTTCCTGTTGCTAATCCCTTTCCGCCCCGTTCCCAAATAACTACCACGAGGTACGCTCGCTATTACGTTACAATAGACGGTTGGCCAACAATAGCAACTCCATAGAACCTTTCAACCATCTATTTGCCAAAGCTAAAACGCATTCAAAACTGACAATAGATTTCTGCATTAGACTGACACTGAGTTTCCTTGCCTTCCTTGTCCTCACTACCCCCTTCAATCCTCTGGTGGGCCTGAAGTACTTCGAAGGTCTTCTCGTAAGTTGACCTTAAACGCACGTCGAGTTCAAGCTCTTTCAGTACCCGTGACTCTGTCCGTCGAGGTTTCCGCTACGGAGAAAGTGGACGTGTATAACCGCTCACGCCTCCCCCGTAGCGATCGCTGACGCAACATCCGGAGGCACTAATGCGTAGGAACTAGTCCTAGCCTGAAATGGCGAAGAGATGTCCTCGAGCTCTGACGGCGGTATCGTCGAGTTCATCCTGCGAGGAATAATCCTGCGCGCAGCCGCGAACGGCAGGCGAACGGTCGCGGACAAACCCGCCTCCCTCGACGTGGGCTAGGCGCAAAAGGGGTGCGTCGTCATCGGTAAACCGAAGGCTTCTGCGAACCGGCCAAAAGGAGGTACTGGTACAGAAAAGGCGCCCGCGTCCAGGACGCGAGACGTGCCCAAGCTCCAAGCGAATGTCCTCATCCCTCGTCTAAGCCTGAAACGTGGAGTCGACTCGAGCGACAGCACACTTTCGGAGTCCGAGAGCGAAGCAACGGACGTGCCCCAGCCTGTTTGCAGAGGCTAATTGGGTACGGACGGAAGCAGGAAGTGGAAGAATTCGACCCGAAAGGGAGACGTCCGGACGCTAGCCAAAGGTCCGGGCAAATCCGGGGTTCTTCTAAGACCCCCCTCAATCAAGCTCCCCCCCAAGAGGTAAAAGTATCGCAATCGGTAAGACCAAGGTGGCCCCAAATGCGAAACCGGACGGCAAGAAAGGGGACCTGAGTCGCTGCCAGAAGACATCATCTACCAAGACGACCGCGGATCTGGTCCGCTATGGACATACGGGAAATTGATGTCTTGGGAGCGGCTTTCTATGGTTTTACATATTTTTCTCCGTTGCTTCAGTGCATAGGTAAGTGAAATTTCTTGATAGTTGGTTAAAATTGGGGTGCCATTTAGATAAGTATGTTAGTGCACGTTTGACAGATTTTTTCCTGTTGACTGCAAATTCATGTAATTATAGGCGCATATTTTGCGTATTTCGTTAAAATGAGAGACTTATTCTAATTAAAACGTTGCAACTTTTTCACGCGATCGATTTACTTGTGATTGCAAAGAGCTTGTCACAGTTTGCGTTTTCTTTTATTTTCTCTAGATGATAAAACACTTTTGCAAACCTAGGAAATCTCTTGATATATTTTTACTTTCTCGTATACATGCGTATATACGAAACACGGAAAGCTATATAATTCTGCGCGAAAAAACGGCGAATTTTCGGCAGAAAAAATCATTGCCAGGCCCTGATAACGAAAAAGTGGATAAAACCAGTTGCTAAATTAAGAAAAAAATCCCCTAACACGTGGTGTAGCCACAATCTCCGTTTTGTGGGTCCTTGATACCGAAAAACCAATTGAAAGCAAAACGTCCCGTCTGTCTGTCCGTCCGTCTGTGAACACCACTAGCGCCTAAACTACTCATAGGATGGTTTTCATACTGAAGAAACTCCTGTCCATCTGACTCAAGTCGAAGCTTTGAGATTTTGAAAACCTTCTTCAAAATTTGAGGTAGTTTACATGAAGCCCCCTGGACGGTTTCAAAATTTTTCCAAAAACGTCTCCAAATGTTTTCTTTAAATTTGTGGTAAGAATAGAGTAAAATACGTTTATTAAGGTGGCATAGGTCCGATTTTCACTGTTATCTCTGAATTTTCGAAAATTGAAAAAGTTTGAATTTTTTCGGCGTCTTTCTCCAACTACAAAATTGAAGATAGAGATTTGTTTCTTCAAATAAAATTTGTTCTCCATAGTGAGTTCTTTCTTAAAGGTCATGTACTTGTTTTGGAACAATTAGTAGTTTTCGTGCAATATGTGCAATTTTACAAAACTTCCAAAAACAAGATTTTCTCAAAAACGGATCCAAATTTTTCCTTAAACTTTTAGTAGGGATAATGCCTAATGCACTCAATGAGATGACATCAATGTCATGTTGTTCTATTCTTTTGTTTTTCAAAAATTACAAAAATGAATTTTTTTGCCTCGTATCTCACGTCGTTAATATATACATTAGTGTAGTGTTCACATTATTGTATTTAGAAGTATATGTGCTTTAAATAACGTCACACAAAGTTTCAAGAGAACTCAACCGTTTTCTGTGGAAACTAGCTCAAAATCCCGCATTTTCAGAAATCGCTCAAACGCCATTTTCTCTAAAATTGCTCAAATGTTTTTTTAACTTTTCGAACGGATAGTGCACTCTTTAATATGACGTAAAAGTTCAATTTGGGTTGTTTTTTTTTAAATTACAGAAATTAATTTTTGTGAAAGATCTCTCACACCTCTAATATGCACATTACCAGCAATTTGTAAACACTATTGTATTGTGAGTTAATGTGTTTCAAATGACTTCAAAGGAAGTTTTTTGGAAACTCAAAAATTTTCTGTGAAAAAGAGCTTCAAATTTCACATTTTTAGTAGCGCTTAAACGTCATTTCTTAATAACGGCCTAAAATTGCCATTTAGGACGAGGTTTCACTGTTCTTTAATATTCTAAAATTAATATTTCCGTTCTACCACCAGGAAAGCGAAAAATTAAGAAAATGTAAAAAACAATGTACTTTGGGCGGCGATAGATGGTAGCTAGCAAGAGTACGTGGCAAGGATGAAGAGCTAACCGAGATCCAAGGAAATAAAAAACTAATACGGGAAAGTCTGTAGAATTCTGTAGCACCATTAGTTTTTAAACCAGGCAGAAATGTAACAGGACATACAATGTACTTCACTGAGGCGAATATTTACTTTAATTATTTCTCCCGCGAGTAAGGTAGATTATATTGTGTGCACAATGTTTTTTTCATTCCAAGCATGCTTCTCCTAAATTTTATCAAGAAATGTTTGTGCAGGAAATGAAATATGTTGATTTTGATTGCATATTAAAGTGCGTATTTGAGAATTTTAAGGTGATAAATGCATTTTAAAAGCATACTTCAAGTTTTTTGAAGACAAAATCCTCTACCTAAGGGCGACACTCGTTTTACTGACCAGTTTAAAAGGGGGAGACCCCCCGCCATGGATCTCATCAATGCGACTCGGTCAGGAGTCTGAACTCCGTCCCGTCATAAGTGCCTGGGCCCGTGCTGCCAGGCGCAGATGCGTGTCCCAATGAAGGCAACAGCGCGTATACTTCTGTTTTTCTTTCTTGGCGCACGGAGGTGTGTCAATAAAATGGAATATCTCACGGTATTTCGCGTCGTTCTCGATTGTGCCGCTAGGGGTCGCATGATCGCGACTGTATCGAGCAGTGCTGGCGATCATGCGACTCCTGGCGGCACTACGGAGAACGACGCAAAATACCATGAGATATTCCATTTTGATGACCCCCCCCGTGTGCCAAAAAAGAAAACCGAAGTATACTCCCCGGCGACAACCGCCGAAGCTCCTCCCCCAGGAATGGAGGACACGCCGCAACAGGTCAAGTCGCCGAGAGCGGGGCCTCGCAGGCAGCATCGGTCGGACAAAAACAGTCCAAACAGAAGCCCAAAAAGAAGAAATCCAACCCCGCCCGCCAAAGGACCTACTTCCCTGAAGGCATGGGCGGGAAACAGAACATGCCCGCTTTTGTGGTAAATGAGGCCTCCTGCACAAAGCAAATGAGAAACGCGGGGGTAGTGTGGGGGTATTACTTGAAAAAATGGGCTACTAGAATTTTTGAAGCAATGCCAATGTCTGGGAAATCAAAGTCAAACCTACATTTAATGAAAATTCATAACAGTTAAGTTCATGGCATGCTCTTAAAAACAGCTCAAATTTTCGAAGAAAATTGCTATTTAGGACTCGGTTTCACTGTTCTTTAATATTCTTAAAAATGATGTTTTCCTTCTACTTTTGAGAAACCGAAAAATAATAAAATGTTACAAAAAGTAATTGGGAGGCGGTAGACGGCAAGTCCGAATAGCTAGTCGAGACCAAAGGAAATAGAAAAATAATAAGGGAAAGTCTGTGCCATTCTACAGGACCATTAGCTTTTGAACTAAATCATTTTTCATATTACAAATGTTAAAAAGTTCTTAGAAACAAAATCAAGGTTCTAATTGACAAAATATTTAATTCATGAATGTGAATAAAGTCGGAATTTCAACCAAGGAATACATCATAATTTTATGATCAGTTTTGTAGCTTCATACAAGCAGTCAATAATCATTTAAATCATATAAATCAAAAAAATGTTTGTAATCAATGGGAGTTTCATACTGAATCATCAGTCACTGGAGCATATTCACTTTAATGGTCCTTGATCACCTTTGATCCCATGGTGATTCTCCAAGATGAATCTCAGGTATTGATACCAATCCTTTGAAAACCCTTGTTCTAGATCATTTCTTTTACAATAGTCTTGAATTATAAGGAAGAATACTTGAAGATATGATGTATTATATTCAGTACGTTTGATATTGTATTGTAAAAGTGGATAGGGTATTTGGATGTTATAGTTAATGGAAAGTACGATACTAATTACATGTAATGATAAACATTCTGTCCAATTAGGAACATAAACTGATCATAACAATAATAATGTAACTTTATAAATAATAAATCAAAAACTTGTCTTGTATTTCTTGTTATTAAGACAATATTGTAGTCGAACATTTCAGTGTCAGTACAGGTTGTTAAATTAGAGTAGCTCCAGACAATAACGTTACTGTGAACCCAGTCCTTTTTTGCAGCAGGCTTGTCCAAGAATGAATGGACTTATCTATAATTGATCTAATCCAAAATACATTAATAATCATAGTATGTTAGTATAATCTATAATAGCATTCAACAGCATTCTTTGCCATAAAATATACTCAAACGTTTTTATAGTTTTAAAATCAAACTGTTAAGTTTTTATTGAACTTGAGATGAATTCATGGTACCTATTATTGGAGGAGGGGCAATACAGGTTTGTACCTATTGTATCACAATACAACCAATTAATATTGTATCACAATACAACCAATTTATTATCTCAATCGGCGATACATGAAACACACATTTAACAGACACGTAATTTTAGCTATCAACGTTGTAATGGTAACACCAACACAACGCCAATTGATGATCACAAAAGATGCGGCGTGTCACCAAAATACACCACAAACTTAGCTGAGGACACAACAGTACCTTCCAAATTTAACTTCTACAGGGACTGCTTACATTGGCAATATTTCAGGTACCGGTACCGGGGGGGGGGGGGGCACGAATTTTTTAAAATACAATCAGTGCATATTATGAATTCCAGACATGTATTCTTTCACAAGACATCAATGAGCTACCATGAGCTTTCAGTTATCCTGACTACAACAAGCTTTTGCGTGGTTTTCAAACCCATA
>JAHLJT010001572.1:5000-14360 GCA_031308135.1 Acheta domesticus
CACACAGAGACACACATACAGATACACACACTGACACACATACACTTACACAGGCACACACACAGACACATACAGACACACACACAGACACACACAGACACACAAACACACACTCAGACACACACAGACACACACAGACACACACAGACATACACACAGACACACACAGACACACACACAGTCCACACACACAGACACACACACAGACACACACAGAGACACACACAGACACACACAGATAAACACACAGAAAAACACACGGACACACACACAGACACACACACAGACACACACAGACATACACACAGACACACACACGGACACACACAGACACACACACAGACACACACTAACACACACACAGACACACACACAGACACACACAAACACACACCCAGTCACACACACAGACACACACACAGACACACACACAGACACACACAGACATACACAGCCACACACACCGACACACACAGACACACACACAGACACACACAAAGACACACACAGACACACACACAGACACACACACAGACACACACTAGACACACACACAGACACACACACAGACACACACAGACACACACACAGACGCACACACAGACAAACACACAGACACACACAACGGACACACACAGACACACACACAGACACACACAGACACACACAGACACACACACAGACACACACACAGACACACACACAGACAACCCACAGACACACACAGACACACACACAGCCACACACCAACACACACAGACACACACACAGACACACACTAACACACACACAGACACAAACCGACACGCACACAGACACCACACACCGACACACACACAGACACACACACGGATACACACATACATACACAGGCACACACACCGACACACACAGACGCACACGACAGACACACACACAGACACACACAGGCACACACAGACACACACACAGACACACACAGACACACACAGACACACACAGACACACACACAGAAACACACACAGACACACACAGACACTCACAGAGGCACACACACAGACACACACAGACACAAACACAGACACACACACAGACACACACAGACTCACAAACAGACACACCACAGACAACACACACGGACACACACACAGACACACACAGACACACACACAGACACACACTGACACACAGAGAGACACACACACAGACACCACACTAACACACACATGACACACACAAACAGACACACACAGACACACAAACAGACACTCCACAGACAGACACAGACACACACTCAGACACACACAGACACACACACAGACACACACAGACACACACACAGGACACACACACAGACACACACAAAGACACACACACAGACACACACACAGACACACACAGACACACACAAGACACACACACAGACACACACAGACACACACACAGACACACAACAGACACACACAGACACACACGACAGACACACACAGACACACACACGGACACACACACAGACACACTCAGACAAACACACAGACACACACACAGACACACACAGACACACACAGACACACACAGACACACACACAGACACACACACAGACACACACAGACACACACACACACACAGACACACACACAGACACACACACAGACACACACAGACACACACACAGACACACACAGACACACACACAGACACACACACAGACACACACAGACACACACACAGACACACACAGACACACACAGACACACACCAGACACACACACAGACACACACACAGACACACACAGACACACACAGACACACACACAGACACACACACAGACACACACAGACACACACACAGACACACACACAGACACACCACACACACACAGACACACACACACAGACACACACACAGACACACACACAGACACACACACAGACACACACACAGACACACACACAGACACACACAGACACACACACAGACACACACAGACACACACAGACACACACACAGACACACACAGACACACACAGACACACACAGACACACACTCAGGACACACACAGACACACACATAGACACACACACAGACACACACAGACACACACACAGACACACACACAGAAACACACACGGACACACACAGACACACACAGACACACACAGACACACACAGACACACACACAGACACACACACGGACACACATTCAGACACACAGAGACACACATAGACACACACAGACAGGCACACAGACACACCCACACAGACACACACACAGCCACACACACACACAGACTCACACACATATACACACACAGACACACACAGACACACCACATGCACACACACAGACACACACAGACACACACACAGACACAAACACAGACACAAACAGACATACACAGACACACACACAGACACACACATGTGTGTCTGTGTGTGTGTCTGTGTATGTCTGTTTGTGTCTGTGTTTGTGTCTGTGTGTGTGTCTGTGTGTGTCTGTGTGTGTGCATGTGTGTGTGTCTGTGTGTGTCTGTGTGGTGTCTGTGTGTGTGTCTGTGTGTGTGTCTCTGTGTGTGTCTGTGTGTGTGTCTGTGTGTGTGTCTGTGTGTGTCTGTGTGTGTGTCTGTGTGTGTGTCCGTGTGTGTGTCTTGTGTGTGTCTGTGTGTGTCTGTGTGTGTGTCTGTGTGTGTCTGTGTTGTGTCTGTGTGTGTGTCTGTGTGTGTGTCTGTGTGTGTGTCTGTGTGTGTGTCTGTGTGTGTCTGTGGTGTGTCTGTGTGTGTCTGTGTGTGGGTCTGTGTGTGTGTCTGTGTGTGTCTGTGTGTGTCTGTGTGTGTGTCCTGGTGTGTGTGTCTGTGTGTGTGTCTGTGTGTGTGTCTGTGTGTGTGTCTTGTGTGTGTCTGTGTGTGTCTGTGTGTGTGTCTGTGTGTGGTCTGTGTGTGTGTCTGTGTGTGTGTCTGTGTGTTGTCTGTGTGTGTCTGTGTGTGTGTCTGTGTGTGTCTGTGTGTGTCTGTGTGTGTGTCTGTGTGTGTCTGTGTGTGTCTCTGTGTGTCTGGTGTGTGTCCTGTGTGTGTCTGTGTGTGTGTCTGTGTGTGTCTGTGTGTGTCTGTGTGTGTGTCTGTGTGTGTCGTGTGTGTGTCTGTGTGTGTGTCTGTGTGTGTGTCTGTGTGTGTCCGTGTGTGTGTCTGTGTGTGTGTCTGTGTGTGTGTGTCTGTGTGTGTCTGTGTGTGTGTCTATGTGTGTGTCTGTGTGTGTCTGTGTGTGTCTGTGTGTGTCTGTGTGTGTGTCTGTGTGTGTTGTCTGTGTGTGTCTGTGTGTGTGTCTGTGTGTGTGTCTGTGTGTGTCTGTGTGTGTGTCTGTGTGTGTCTGTGTGTGTCTGTGTGTGTGTCTGTGTGTGTCTGTGTGTGTGTCTGTGTGTGTGTCTGTGTGTGTCTGTGTGTGTGTCTGTGTGTGTGTCTTGTGTGTGTCTGTGTGTGTCTGTGTGTGTGTCTGTGTGTGTCTGTGTGTGTGTCTGTGTGTGTCTGTGTGTGTCTGTGTGTGTCTGTGTGTGTCTGTGTGTGTGTCTGTGTGTGTCTGTGTGTGTCTGTGTGTGTGTCTGTGTGTGTCTGTGTGTGTGTCTGTGTGTGTGTCTGTGTGTGTCTGTGTGTGTCTGTGTGTGTGTCTGTGTGTGTCTGTGTGTGTGTCTGTGTGTGTGTCTGTGTGTGTCTGTGTGTGTGTCTGTGTGTGTCTGTGTGTGTCTGTGTGTGTCTGTGTGTGTGTCTGTGTGTGTCTGTGTGTGTCTGTGTGTGTCTGTGTGTGTCTGTGTGTGTGTCTGTGTGTGTGTCTGTGTGTGTCTGTGTGTGTGTCTGTGTGTGTCTGTGTGTGTCTGTGTGTGTCTGTGTGTGTCTGTGTGTGTGTCTGTGTGTGTCTGTGTGTGTGTCTGTGTGTGTGTCTGTGTGTGTCTGTGTGTGTGTCTGTGTGTGTGTCTGTGTGTGTGTCTGTGTGTGTGTCTGTGTGTGTCTGGTGTGTGTCTGTGTGTGTCTGTGTGTGTCTGTGTGTGTGTCTGTGTGTGTTGTGTGTGTCTGTGTGTGTGTCTGTGTGTGTCTGTGGGTGTCTGTGTGTGTGTCTGTGTGTGTGTCTGTGTGTGTGTCTGTGTGTGTCTGTGTGTGTCTGTGTGTGTGTCTGTGTGTGTCCGTGTGTGTGTCTGTGTGTGTGTCTGTGTGTGTGTCTGTGTGTGTGTCTGTGTGTGTCTGTGTGTGTGTCTGTGTGTGTGTCTGTGTGTGTCTGTGTGTGTGTCTGTGTGTGTGTCTGTGTGTGTCTGTGTGTGTGTCTGTGTGTGTGTCTGTGTGTGTCGGTGTGTGTGTCTGTGTATGTCTGTGTGTGTCTGTGTGTGTGTCTGTGTGTGTGTCTGTGTGTGTGTCTGGGTGTGTGTCTGTGTGTGTCTGTGTGTGTGTCTGTGTGTGTGTTAGTGTGTGTCTGTGTGTGTGTCTGTGTGTGTCCGTGTGTGTGTCTGTGTGGTGTCTGTGTGTGTCTGTGTGTGTGTCTGTGTGTGTGTCTGTGTGTGTTCTGTGTGTGTGTCTGTGTGTGTCTGTGTGTGTCTGTGTGTGTCTGTGTGTGTGTCTGTGTGTGTGCTGTGTGTGTCTGTGTGTGTCTGTGTGTGTGTCTGTGTGTGTCTGTGTGTGTGTCTGTGTGTGTCTGTGTGTGTCTGTGTGTGTCTGTGTGTGTCTGTGTGTGTCTGTGTGGTGTCTGTGTGTGTCTGTGTAGTGTGTGTGTGTCAGTGTGTGTGTCTGTGTGTGTGTCTGTGTGTGTTGTGCTGTGTGTGTGTCTGTGTGTGTGTCTGTGTGTGTGTCTGTGTGTGTGTCTGTGTGTGTCTGTGTGTGTGTCTGTGTGTGTCTGTGTGTGTCTGTGTGTGTGTCTGTGTGTGTCTGTGTGTGTCTGTGTGTGTGTCTGTGTGTGTCTGTGTGTGTTCTTGTGTGTGTCTGTGTGTGTGTCTGTGTGTGTCTGTGTGTGTGTCTGTGTGTGTCGTGTGTGTGTCTGTGTGTTGTCTGTGTGTGTGTCTGTGTGTGTGTCTGTGTGTGTCTGTGTGTGTGTCTATGTGTGTGTCTGTGTGTGTGTCTGTGTGTGTGTCTGTGTGTGTGTCGTGTGTGTGTCTGTGTGTGTGTCTGTGTGTGTCTGTGTGTGTGTCTGTGTGTGTCTGTGTGTGTCTGTGTGTGTCTGTGTGTGTCTGTGTGTGTGTCTGTGTGTGTGTCTGTGTGTGTCGGTGTGTGTGTCTGTGTGTGTCTGTGTGTGTCTGTGTGTGTGTCTGTGTGTGTGTCTGTGTGTGTCTGTGTGTGTGTCTTGTGTGTGTCTGTGTGTGTGTCTGTGTGTGTGTCTGTGTGTGTCTGTGTGTGTGTCTGTGTGTGTGTCTGTGTGTGTGTCTGTGTGTGTCTGTGTGTGTCTGTGTGTGTGTCTGTGTGTGTGTCTGTGTGTGTCGTGTGTGTGTCTGTGTGTGTGTCTGTGTGTGTCTGTGTGTGTGTCTGTGTGTGTGTCCGTGTGTTTTCTGTGTGTTTGTCTGTGTGTGTCTGTGTGTGCCTGTGTGTGTGTCTGTGTGTGTGTCTGTGCGTGTGTCTGTGTGTGTGTGTCTGTGTGTGTGTCTGTGTGTGTGTCTGTGTGTGTCTGTGTGTGTCTGTGTGTGACTGTGTGTGTCTGAGTGTGTGTCTGTGTGTCTGTGTGTGTCTGTGTGTGTGTCTGTATGTGTCTGTGTGTGTGCCTGTGTGAGTGTATGTGTGTCAGTGTGTGTATCTGTATGTGTGTCTGTGTGTGTGTGTGTGGCTGTGTGTGTGTCTGTGTGGGTGTGTCTATGTGTGTGTCTGTGTGTGTGTCTGTGTGTGTCTGTGTGTGTTTCTGTGTGTCTGAATGTGTGTCCGTGTGTGTGTCTGTGTGTGTGTCTGTGTGTGTCTGTGTGTGTGTCTCAGTGTGTCTCAGTGTGTGTCCGTGTGTGTGTCTGTGTGTGTGTCTGTGTGTGTCTGTGTGTGTGTCTGTGTGTGTCCGTGTGTGTGTCTGTGTGTTGTCTGTGTGTGTGTCTGTGTGTGTGTCTGTGTGTGTCTGTGTGTGTCTGTGTGTGTCTGTGTGTGTGTCTGTGTGTGTGTCTGTGTGTGTCTGTGTGTGTGTCTGTGTGTGTCTGTGTGTGTCTGTGTGTGTGTCTGTGTGTGTGTCTGTGTGTGTGTCTGTGTGTGTGTCTGTGTGTGTGTCTGTGTGTGTCTGTGTGTGTCTGTGTGTGTCTGTGTGTGTGTCTGTGTGTGTCTGTGTGTGTGTCTGTGTGTGTGTCTGTGTGTGTGTCTGTGTGTGTCTGTGTGTGTCTGTGTGTGTGTCTGTGTGTGTCTGTGTGTGTGTCTGTGTGTGTCTGTGTGTGTCTGTGTGTGTCTGTGTGTGTCTGTGTGTGTGTCTGTGTGTGTCTGTGTGTGTGTCTGTGTGTATGTCTGTGTGTGTCTGTGTGTGTCTGTGTGTGTGTCCTGTGTGTGTTCTGTGTGTTGTCTGTGTGTGTCTGTGTGTGTCTGTGTGTGTGTCTGTGTGTGTCTGTGTGTGTGTCTGTGTGTGTGTCTGTGTGTGTGTCTGTGTGTGTCTGTGTGTGTCTGTGTGTGTCTGTGTGTGTCTGTGTGTGTCTGGTGTGTGTCTGTGTGTGTCTGTGTGTGTGTCTGTGTGTGTCTGTGTGTGTCTGTGTGTGTGTCTGTGTGTGTCTGTGTGTGTCTGTGTGTGTCTGTGTGTGTCTGTGTGTGTCTGTGTGTGTCTGTGTGTGTGTCTGTGTGTGTGTGTCTGTGTGTGTCTGTGTGTGTCTGTGTGTGTGTCTGTGTGTGTCTGTGTGTGTGTCTGTGTGTGTGTCTGTGTGTGTGTCTGTGTGTGTGTCTGTGTGTGTCTGTGTGTGTGTCTGTGTGTGTGTCTGTGTGTGTGTCTGATGTGTGTGTCTGTGTGTGTCTGTGTGTGTGTCTGTGTGTGTCTGTGTGTGTCTGTGTGTGTGTCTGTGTGTGTCTGTGTGTGTGTCTGTGTGTGTGTCTGTGTGTGTCTGTGTGTGTGTCTTGTGTTGTGTCTGTGTGGTGTCTGTGTGTGTGGCTGTGTAGGCCTGTGTTGTCTGTGTGTGTGCTGTGTGTGTCTGTGTGTGTGTCTGTGTGTGTGTTTGTGTGTGTCTGTTGTGTGTCTGTGTGTGTGTAGTGTGTGTCTGTGTGTGTGTCTGTGTGTGGTGGTCTGTGTGGTGTCTGTGTGTGTGTCTGTGTGTGTCTGTTTGTGTCTGTGTGTGTGTCTGTGTGTGTGTCTGTGTGTGTCCGTGTGTGTGTCTGTGTGTTATGTCTGTGTGTGTCTGTGTGTGTGTCTGGTGTGTGTCCGGTGTGTGTTTCTGTGTGTTTCCCTGTGTGTGGTCTGTGTGTGCCTGTGTGTGTGTCTGTGTGTGTGTTGTGCGTGTGTCTGTGTGTGGTTCTGTGTGTGTGTCTGTGTGTTGTCTGTGTGTGTCTGTGTGTGTCTGTGTGTGACTGTGTGTCTGTGTGTGTGTCTGTGTGTGTGTTGTGTGTCTGTGCTTTGTGTGTTCCGTGTGTGTGTCTGTGTGTGTGTCTGTGTGTGTGTCTGTGTGTGTCTGTGTGTGTCTGTGTGTGTCTGTGTGTGTGTCTGTGTGTGTCTGTGTGTGTGTCTGTGTGTGTGTCTGTGTGTAGTCTCTGTGTGTGTCTGTGTGTGTGTCTGTGTGTGTGTCTGTGTGTGTCTGTGTGTGTCTGTGTGTGTCTGTGTGTGTCTGTGTGTGTGTCTGTGTGTGGTCTGTGTGTGTCTGTGTGTGTCTGTGTGTGTGTCTGTGTGTGTCTGTGTGTGTCGTGTGTGTGTCTGTGTGTGTCTGTGTGTGTGTCTGTGTGTGTGTCTGGTGTGTGTCTGTGTGTAGTCTCTGTGTGTGTTCTGTGTGTGTCTGTGTGTGTCTGTGTGTGTGTCTAGTGTGTGTGTCTGTGTGTGTGTGTGTGTCTGTGTGTGTGTCTGTGGTGTGTCTGTGTGTGTGTCTGTGTGTGTGTCTGTGTGTATGTCTGTGTGTGTCTGTGTGTGTCTGTGTGTGTCTGTGTGTGTCTGTGTGTGTCTGTGTGTGTCTGAGTGTGTGTCTGTGTGTGTCTGTGTGTGTGTCCTGTGGGTGTGTCTGTATGTGTCTGTGTGTGTGCCTGTGTGTGTGTCTTATGTGTGTCTCCTGTGGGTCTGAGTGTGTGTCCGTGTGTGTGTCTGTGTGTGTGTGTCTGTGTGTGTGTGTCTGTGTGTGTCTGTGTGTGTCTGTGTGTGTGTCTGTTTGTGTCCGTGTGTGTGTCTGTGTGTGTGTCTGTGTGTGTGTCTGTGTGTGTGTCTGTGTGTGTCTGTGTGTGTGTCTATGTGTGTGTCTGTGTGTGTGTCTGAGTGTGTGTCTGTGTGTGTCTGTGTGTGTGTCTGTGTGTTTGTCTGTGTGTGTCTGTGTGTGTGTCTGTGTGTGTCTGTGTGTGTGTCTGTGTGTGTGTCTGTGTGTGTCTGTGTGTGTGTCTGTGTGTGTGTCTGTGTGTGTCTGTGTGTCCTGTGTGTGTGTCTGTGTGTGTCTGTGTGTGTGTCTGTGTGTGTGTCTGTGTGTGTCTGTGTGTGTGTCTGTGTGTGTGTCTGTGTGTGTCTGTGTGTGTCTGTGTGTGTGTCTGTGTGGTGTCTGTGTGTGTGTCTGTGTGTGTGTCTGTGTGTGTCTGTGTGTGTCTGTGTGTGTCTGTGTGTGTCTGTGTGTGTCTGTGTGTGTGTCTGTGTGTGTCTGTGTGTGTGTCTGTGTGTGTGTCTGTGTGTGTGTCTGTGTGTGTGTCTGTGTGTGTCTGTGTGTGTGTCTGTGTGTGTCTGTGTGTGTGTCTGTGTGTGTCTGTGTGTGTCTGTGTGTGTGTCTGTGTGTGTCTGTGTGTGTGTCTGTGTGTGTGTCTGTGTGTGTCTGTGTGTGTGTCTGTGTGTGTGTCTGTGTGTGTGTCTGTGTGTGTGTCTGTGTGTGTCTGTGTGTGTGCTGTGTGTGTATGTGTGTGTCTGTGTGTGTCTGTGTGTGTGTCTGTGTGTCTGTGTGTGTGTCTGTGTGTGTGTCTGTGTGGTGTGTCTTGTGTGTGTCTGTGTGTGTCTGTGTGTGTCTGTGTGTGTTCTGTGTGTGTCTGTGTGTGTCTGTGTGTGTGTCTGTGTGTGTCTGTGTGTGTCTGTGTGTGTGTCTGTGTGTGTCTAGTGTGTGTCCTGTGTGTGTGTCTGTGTGTGTGTCTGTGTGTGTCTGTGTGTGTGTCTGTGTGTGTCTGTGTGTGTGTCTGTGTGTTGTCTGTGTGTGTGTCTGTGTGTGTGTCTGTGTGTGTCTGTGTGTGTGTCTTGTGTGGGTCTGTGTGTGTGTCTGTGTGTGTGTCTGTGTGTGTCTGTGTGTGTGTCTGTGTGTGTC
>JAHLJT010001573.1:0-18379 GCA_031308135.1 Acheta domesticus
CTACAAGAAGACACTTGAATCTTCAACAAACCTCCCTGCTCCAGCGGATGTCACTGACCCCGTCTTTTCATCCATTTCTCGAGTCTTCTGTGCATTAGCAGGGAGGGAAGCGGCGGGATGGCGTGGCGTGGCTTGGCGGGGCGGGGCGGGCTGGCTCTCTTTCTGGCCGCCATCCCGGGGCGGGGCGGGGCACCTCCCCTCTACGCGGCCGCATTCCTTCCGGGCCGCCGCCCGCCCCCGCCCCCGCCTCCGCCGCCGCATACGTTCCACGCCGAGTGCACTAAACGGCGGCGCTGCTTGTGTATGTTTGTGACACGACGCGTCCCCATCAATCTCATCTACAACTTCAAACATTCCCCACCGCGTGGGTGGGAGGCGGGCGGGAGGAAAAGAGAGAGAGAGAGAGAGGTAGAGAGGGGGAAGGAGGGAGAGGGGCGTGTGCGTGCGATGATTAACGGCAGGCACGCGTGAAGCACCGCGCGGAATTCGCCAGTCCGCGTGTGCAAATCGCGACAGTAGCCGCAACGGCTAATGACAGCTGATTGAACACTCCACTTCATTACTCGGCCCGCCCGCGCACGTGAATGCGTGGCGAGAACAGCGTGATAGGAAATCCCATTTATGTCCCTGTTACAGCTTTATCATGCTGAAATAACTTATTCTCTGGTGATGTCGATCAAGAATCCTGCGATTTCTGAATCAGAAAGACTTAACAATAAATAAATCTGGGTTGGTTGTGAAGTCTCTTCGCAAATCTGTTGCAATTGTACTACTTTGTCTAAATAAAGAGCATTGGTTGACTAACAGCGTTTAATATTTTCTTGTGAAATAAACCCTTAAGACTATGTAAAAGAAAATGTTAATGTTTTCAACATTGTTCTCTCAATATACGAGAGCAAGCATTTGGATCAATTTTCTTGGGAATATGAATGTTCTATTTCTATTACTCAATCCTGATTAATTAAGAAGTCTGACATTTTCTGGATGGACAGACGTACGAATCGTAAGGTATCCACAAATTCAGAGAGATACATACAAGTATATACATAGAGTTATTCTCTTTCCTGAAGTTCAGACTCAGAAATATCCTCGAAGATACTGAACCGTGTTCAGTTGATGTTAAATGCATTTCTGACGTTACTGTTGTGTCGTTCCGTGAAATTTATTTCTATCTTCGGATAAATCATGTCATTTAGAAACAGAAAAAAATGAATTAGGAACTCGTGCTTTTGATTCTCGAGCCTTCATCACTAGGGCCCGGATTTTAATGACCTAAAAATCAGCGAAATATGCAAGCATTTATGACCTAAAACCTATACAAATATGACCTAAAACCTATATAATATGACCTAAAACCTATATAAATATGACCTAAAACTATATAAATATGACCTAAAACCTATATAAATATGACCTAAAAATATATGACTTTACATTCGTTTGTTTTTTAAAAAAAATCCTGTGAATTTTTAGGTATAACGTAAATACAAAATTCTCTCAGAACAGCTTGTGAGTGTATTACTTACGTTTTGCATTCTTTGGAACTACCTAGCATTTTTTTAAAAAAATGTTTGTGTCTGTCAAGCAAATCAAGTACAGAAAAATAAAACCCGTCAAAAAAATGTCTTGCTTTACTTGTCTTCCTTGTATACATCTTGCTTAATGTTTTCCAATTTCCTCTAGTCTTCAGTTTTTTGGAGAGTTGCATTGAATCACAAGGAGCATTTTCACTTTTTCCATCTTAAAAGACTTACGGTTGACGCTGAGGATAGTTTTGTACCTGGAAAAGCTTCTTTTTACAACAAATGACGTTACGGGAGCTTATTTGAAGGCGACGATGTCACTGCAGTTGCAGCTTTGGTTCATTGCGTCCAAATGTTGGCATTTCTTTCCATTTGTTGTTAAATCGTTCCATTATCACAACGCGCAGGAGGAAAGAAAGAAACGCACGTTTGCTTTCTATCAGAGGTTCATCGTAGAACTAGGAGTAAAACGTTTAAAACAATCCTTTGTGGTATAATTGTTTAGTTTATTTGTGACAATATCACCTGATACGTTGTCATGCGAGACACATTTTCAAGCTTTTTATTCTTGTGTCCTTAAAAATATGACAAATATATGTGTTTTTTGCACAATATTTGTCCAAAATATGAACTTTAACTAAAATGGGTGTAAATATGACTTTACATGCACAATAAAATACGTTTTTCTACTCGACAATACCTGGATTCGTGCATAAATTGTTGTAAAAGTCACCCGAAGGTTCAGAAAAAATATATGACAAGTCATTAAAAATCCGGGCCCTATTCATCACTCTTGAGCATTTTAATGGGCTGAACCTGAATTAAATAATTAATTTGGGTTGAGTTTTGTACGAATGTTTTGCTTCTAAATTTGAACACTCGCGGTGGCAGGTTTCCGATCTCTGGATTTAATAGCCCCAATTTGTTCTCAAGGAGCCGTCCTCAATCTCACCAACAAAATACCAGACGATAACAAAAGAGAATTGGAAATCCAAAAAACAAAATTACCATGAATCCCAAAATACTCAAATAATTTTAGCCCTCGTATCAAAACGCAATGAAAGTTAGTTTTCAGCTTACTATGTGGATGTCGCTATCGAGAATACGTGATTGGCATTCGCTTTACGTAAATTGTAAGAAGGTGTATACATCTAGATTCATTGAACACTGAAACCAATATCTCCTTTTTTATTAAATAACTGATATTTCCACTACAAGTACATCGTTTCAAATGTTCCTTCTCGTTCTGTATTTAATACGGAATATTATTTGAGCGTTCTAGCCGTTGACTCCGCGCATAGTTCATAGGGAGGATTATCGGAAGCATACGTAAAACTCTTTCATTATCAACGTATCCTACAGGACACCCAACCATTTGAAAAGAAAATGAACAGATGTGGTGAAGTGTTCATCTTTGAGCTGGACAATATTGCTTATTACGACACCAGTACCTAAGCGTCCCTGGTAGTCGTATCTAATGATCCTTGGTGTTAGGAGAAAGATGTTGATGGGTAGGTGATTACGAAGCTATAATGAAGGAAGGATTGCACGGAAAGCGGGAGGCCCCCAGGAAACGTACCTCGCAGCCACATTGACCACCACAAATCCCACGTGGATCGAACTGGAATGAACACTGATTGGTGAAAGGCGAGCGGTCTGACTGCTGAGCTGAACTTCGAAGTCAAAGGTGTGAACTCATGCAAGTTAAATAAAATATTAATATTGTGGGAATGAAAACAAACACACTCATGTTTCATTGAAAAGAGACAAAACAACGCGCATTCATTAGAAATACGTAAAATACACTTACAACAAATTAGGTAAGCCAAAGTGCACCCAACTAAGTTCGTACCCTAAGATGTTGGCATCGCATTAAGGAAGTTTTAGTTACTAATTTTAAATAAACGCTCTCCCTGTAGTTACCTGAGCTGCAAAGCAGAAGCGTAAGTGTAGACTGAAGACTGTCTCTTTCCTTTATGACACAAGGCGTACGCCGAAAATGAATACTGCGAAGGGGGGGGGATGGCATCTTCGCCGGCTGCCAGAGGGGCGGGGGCAGTCTTTTGGTCTTTGGGGCGTTGGCCACCGGCCGCCGAGGAGGCGCGAGGTGCTTGCGCGGCCGCCCCCGCTTCCGCTTCGCCGCGAAGCGCGCCCCAGAAGCCCGGTAGCGGCTGAGTGAAGTGGAGCGTGAGGTCGGGCTGGGGAGGAGCGTTGTCCCCGCGCCGCTTCACCGCTGATGCCTGGCGACGTCCCGCGCCGCGAAAAGGCGCCGGGGGGGAGGGGGGGAGGGGGGAGGCAGGGCGGCGGCGTGGGAGATTTCGTACTCGGCCGTTCGTTTGAAACCGAGACGCTCCGTGCTGGGAAGGCGCTCGAAGCGCATCCGGGGCGACAAGAGAGATCAACCTATCATCACGCGCAACTCAGGCTGAAGGCTGGCTTTGCATGGGCTCGTAATATCAAGCTGTAGACACAATGCCTTACTTACACTGGTTAAATGTGGAACATAAAAATAATATGTGCCTCGTAGTTGGAATAAAATAACGCGAATCAACAATACTTTCATTAAGGTAATTAAACGCGAATGTACATGATGTAGAAAATGTGCTTGAAAAGTTATACAGTTTAACTTTAATTCGATCCAAACATAGCCGTTTGGTAGAATTTGACAACCATCGAATGTTGTAAAAAGAGATTATATAATAATATGCGTTACAATGAATCCACCTTTGGGGCTTTGATATAGTGAGTACTGTATTTAATAAATTTAAAGTATGAGTAATCCCTTTAATAAATTTAAAGTATGAGTAATCCCTTTAATAAATTTAAAGTATGAGTAATCCCTTTAATAAATTTAAAGTATGAGTAATCCCTTTAATAAATTTAAGTCCAAGGGACCAGCGTGATGGATCCGTAAGGAGTAACAGGTGTTGTAACAGATGATTCAATTTCATCGAAACGACGACTGTTAAATCCTTTTTACCAACTTTGTTAAAAAAGCGTTTTTGTAAAGTCATCGTGGTTGCTTGAAAGGAAAGACAAAATGGAAAATGTAGAGATACACGAGGTATTACATTCTTACATTCAATGTAAGAAATATGCGTCATTGATTACGACGTGCCCTTTTTGCATATTCTGATCTCTCTATCAAGTTGAGTCCTTGATAGATGTGTCGCAGAGTTTGCTTGTCAAGTGCGGTCATTCCTCTATTTTTCACGTTTTTAAAAATAATTTTTTCTGATTATTTTAAGATAAACTCTTTGGAGAAATTCAATTTCAATGTATACTTCCCAAAATATGAGCAATTAAGGAAAGTCGCAGCACAGACACTAATCCGGAAAAATGATCTGAATATTTTGAATTTTATTATATAGAATTGCAACTTCCCATCACGTAAATTTTCAAGAAATAAAAATTTTTGCTCACGAAAATTTCTCGTTCCTTAGATTAATATTAGAAACGCTATGTATCAAAACATCTTGTTAAAAACACAGGTAGAATCTAATAAAGTTACCAACTTATATGATGGATTATTGTGCATTTTCCTAAAAATTAAGATTTTGTGACGTCTCTCTATTTCCTTTCATACCGTTATATGACACCACTCTGAGATTTTCAAAAGTTTTTAACAAGGTGCGTTCCGTTGGGACTTGTGTACATTAATATTATGTCAGATACGACCATATTAACATCTTACCTGAACTTTAGTATTAAGATTTTGTGGAATGTATACTGTTATTATATTTATCGCAAAACAAACCCAGATATTTCTATTTCTTTGCTAGTGCATCTTTAACACAGGAAATACAGTACCTTTCCTATGTGTCTTGGCCTTCAGAATGAAGCGACGAACAAAGAAGCGAGAAATTATTTTTCCTGCTGCAAACATTTCCTGGTCTGTAGATTGTTTCTGAAAATATCCCTGTCATGCTGACATCTACCTGCGCAGCATTGCCGTTTTGTAAAGACCCTTGTAATCCGACGTCTGTTTCAGGAAGTTCCACAGCGTACTATTTCCGTTCATTTCGGCACTTTACTCATCGAACAATAGAAAGTAACATTCCCGTCAGTTTCCAGGAAGAGGAAAGATGGGAAATGTGAGTGGCCAAGAGCCGTTTCCGCTCATTTTCGTATCTTCCACATTTTTAGTTTCAGGAAACGTGCGATTTTTTTAAATTAAAAAAAATTCTCACGTTGCGATGCTTATTAGCAGAAACAGGAATCCTCCAAGCATTGTGATCAAAATAGAAACTTGTTGAGATGCAAGCAAGAGAAGAGAAGACAGAGAAGTATCGTTTCAGTAAATATGTGAGAATATAAGTACGTAAAAAGCAATTGTCTTTACCACAAATATGAAATATTCATCAACTAAAATGAGAAACAATGTTTCAGGGAAATACATATGCAAACTGAAATAGTTATTTTATATTAAATCCGATGAAATTATTGTTTTCCACGATCAAGATTGACACGTTTGAGATCAAAGGGAGAAGGTCGAACGGAAAGGACGAACGGAGAGGACGAACGGAGAGGACGAACGGAGAGGACGAACGGAGAGGACGAACGGAGAGGACGAACGGAGAGGCCGAACGGAGAGGCCGAACGGAGAGGACGAACGGAGAGGACGAACGGAGAGGACGAACGGAGAGGACAGGACAAACGGAGAGGATGGGCAGTTTCATTATGCACAAATAGCACATTTATTGCATATGTATGTTGCAATTTCCCCTACATTGTGTCACCAGCAGCGAGTACAGTGGAAATCGGGCTACTAATAATGCGTTCAATGACAACGTTGGATGCATGAATTTTTTGTTAACTCATCGTCAATTTGCCATAAATGTTACCATAAATTTGATTATTTCCTTTCAACGACCCTAACATTTAAATAAACAATTATACAAGTTTCAACTCTTTGTTTATATATTAGAGCAATTATCAAGAGTGCTCAATTTTGTATTTTCATCAGTTCTATATATTTTTCGTTTTGCAGAAAATTTACGAATACGACCAATGCAAATTCCATTCCTCCTTTTCCGGGGTTAATTTGAACAAATTATATGTGATAAGTGGAAGCCGAACCGAGATTGCTAATGCAGTAGTGCTGTGGCGACCTCCGACCGAAGAGTTGTAGGTTCGAATCCCGCCTCGGGCATGGTTGTGTTTCGTGATTGTGTATGTTGCCTAAGTGTAATGTACTTTTGTGTCCCCTGTGATTGGCGTCAGGAAGGGCATGAGGCCGTAAAATCATCGCTAAATCAGTATAAAAATGAAGTACGCGGAAAATTAATAAAAAATGCGCCAGCCCTCATTAGCACCGACCCCGTAGAAATGGAAAAAGGCGAGAATTAAAAAAAAATGTTGTGTCAAAGTATATTTTCAGAAACAGTTCAGAACCGTCATACGAATACAACAAGAAAGCAAAGTCTTGATATATGATAGGGTAAATTTAGCTTATAGGGAATTAGCCGGTTAATGTTCACATTATCCAAACTTGATGGATAAAGTGAGAAGTAGGAACAGTTTCGAAGCATACTTCCGACTTTAGTGGAATGAAATCGATGTTATCCAAACAGAAGTGTCTAGGATATGTGAAGTATGTTTAGGTGCAAAATGCGTTAGTGCGTAAGAGCAAATATGTGAGAAACTGGGATCAGACGGCTGGTCGACAAATGATAGGCTAAAGTGTACTTTCAAGTTCCGCTATGCCACTCGAATATTTCTATTTACATGTTACCATCAACCCGAGATCACTATTTTCTCATTTCCTAGATGGCTGCGAGGCTCCCGCCTTCGAAATTGCCAAAATAATACTCAGTTCTGATACCGCATAATTTCAAACGCACTTTTACCCCAAAATACTTCTTGCGATCGCTCAAGACATCCCAAACTTGGGCAATGACCTTACCTTCCCTAGCGCGTATGTCCGATTCCAACAGTAGCCAGATGACGCCTGAAATGATCCGTTCATCGCAGTTCATGTAGTAATGTAATTCTGTAATGCATTATAACACCACCCGTCTGATGTTTGATTTGCCCTGGCACTCCTAATGGCAACAATATCCCAATATCCATAAATAATGTAATTAAGAGATTTATTCAAAGAAAAAGGTACATATAACTTTACTACAAGTGAATATCAATTTGCTTAGTCCCATAGGGTATTCTATTGAGAGAGCAATTTGGCGATAGATTTATGACACCAGAATCGGCACAAGGCATGTTTGCAAGATTTCCTTTTGTTTATTTATTTATGTAACGTCAAAATTCGGTTTCGAATAATAAAAACTACACTGCCAGACAAAAAAGTGAAGCGCCTAAAAGGATGGTCCAATATTATCGCATTTCGGTATAAATGCAAACCATTGATGTGTGAGTAAACGATTTGATTCACACGTATCTGTAATGCATAGAATGCCACCAGAGCGCATTCCTGATGTCACCACCCTGTAGTTGCACAGTTGTTATCGATCAAAATGCTGTGAGTCGGACAGTACATTGTGGAACATCAAGAGGCTGGTTGGTCGTATCGTACATATGCAGACACGTGGTCTCTTCAGATGTCACAGTGGACCGATTTGAAATCAATGGGCACATGAGGGCACCCATGCACTTTGTGCAGGCTTGGGTCGACCAAGAAACACCACCCTAAGGGAGGACCGTCGTATGGTACGCCAAGCAGTGCGGACATTCATGACTTTAGCACCCGCCATCCGCGAACATATAGTGGCGGATGTCGGGTACACTTCAACAAACTGTGAGTTCCCGCACCGACGCTCGACGAATTACTTTCGCCGGATTGGAGTCCCACCGCTCCATGCGTCGGTTGCCATTGACCCCAAAAACACCGTTATCGGGGTTTGGATTGGTGCCGTGCCCGCCAGGCATATACGGCGGACAAATGGTGTCGAATTATGTTCAGTGATGAGACCGTTTCGCCATAACCTCCGATGACCACCGTGTTCGAGTGTGGCGGTCAGAGAAGGAACGCCACCCTACTTACCTGCGCCAACTTTCCACCAGTAACTGCCAACGGTCTTGTCTCTTTCATCCATATTGTAATCAGTTCAATAAAGTCACATGATCTGTCAGCATTTGTTGTTTAATTCACTTCCTACCACTTCTTCTGGGTGCATCACTTTTTTCTGTCAGCTTGTGTATCATGGCGGCATCAATGGTGAAATGGTTAGCTTATAGGTCTGTTATGTCCAAGTTGGCGGGTTTCAGCGCGATCGAAACCGTGGATTTTTAAGGGCAAAAAAAATCCGTCGTACGCCTTCCTTCGGAGGGGAAGTAAAGTCAGCTGTCCCGTGTTAGTAGATTTACTGCATGTAAAAAATCCTCAAGCCTAAATGAAACCTCTGAGCTAAATTCAAATCGCCTATTTCGTCACCCAAGTAATACCTTCTTTCTCTGCCAGTTGGTGAAAGATGCGTAGCGAAATTTGCGTGGTCAGACGGAAGAGCAGGCCTCGTGGTCTGAGTATCGCCACGTAAATAAGGCATCAATTCAATTATTTTGCAACGGCAAATGGGATACAGATTTTGGCTTTTCGTGTGCTTCACGTGAAGAAATCTATGTCCTCTCGCGATACAAAGAGAACGATTATTTTAATATCTATTTTTCCTATTAGCACATAACGGAGCTCAATAACACGCACGCAAATAGTTAAAGCACATTTATATCCTGAAACATAACAAGGAATCATCTCAGCATTTGTTCTATAGATGAGAAAAATTGGACTAAAAACTTCATCTCGATGGAGGTCTCTGCTCTTTTTGCAAAAATCTTCACTTCCACACAAGATTCGATCAGAAAGTGGGAGTTAAAATCTGCGCATTGAACAGAATTCAAAGGAGGGGTGAACGCAGCCCTTTATGCCCGTCGCTACGGATGGTTAGGTGGAAGCGATCAAAGTGTTCGTAACGAACAGCTCCAACAGTTCGTTAGCGGCAGCAGACAGGGCCGTTTTAACAGCGTTGGGGGCCCTTGAGCCTAGGTTAATTTGAGAGCTCCCTATTCTCACTTTCACTGATCACCACAATCCGCAATTTTGATGCTGAAATAAAAGAAAATCCTATCAACTTACATTGTATTTTGTATTTTTTGAAAAATATTTTGCCAGTATATTTTAGTGTTTCAATTTAATATTATTAAAAATACTTTAAACATATATGTACATTACGTAAGAATAACAGATTTATAATTACATTAAAAAAACTACAAATTAAATAGTTTTAATTTTTTGTTGAATTATACAAAATAGAATTGAAATGCATCGACCAGCAACATTCCATATATTATCCAATGATGCGCGACACATCACTCCGTTAAGCCAGTTTTTTACGTACAATTTAATAGTACATCACTTTTTTATACGTTATTTTATTTTTTGAAAACTTAGTAAATAATTTTTTAAGAACTATCTGGAGCCCTGGGCGCGGGCCCTTCGGACCCGTGCGTTAGCACGGCACTGCCAACGGACACTGCACAGTCTCGCCGACAGAGCGCGTCGGCAGCGCAGAGACGAGTGAGGAGCACGCGCCGCTGCGCCGCTCCGCGCCATCGGCCGGGGGCAAGGGCAAGGGCAGGGGCCGCGATGATGCGCTTAGGGCGAAGGGCGATGGGCAGGTAGCGGCGGGGCGCGCAGCTGCGGGCGCGGACCCGCGTGACAGGATTAGCCCGGCGCCCCCGTGGCGGCCCTCCAGCTAATGGCACCCGCGGGCGCTTTGAGGTGTCGCCGCGGCCCTCACGCCCCGCCGCCGCCCCCGCGAAAAGCGCAACGCGCCCCGCCCGGCCCCAAAGCCTCCGCGCCGCCACTTCGCTGCCGAGCTAGGCCATTTCCCTGCCCCGCTTCGACACTTCTCCACAACCATTCTGACGAATTTCCGCTCCGCTCCCCCGTTTCTTCTCACCGCTCGCATGTATGCCGCTCGGCTGCCCAACCTCCACCAGTTCTCCAGTCTGTGCCATTACCTCTCTGACCCCATTTTCTCATAGTCCTCCCACTTCTCCGTCTATGCCACTTCTCCGCTCCGTTTTAATGATTCTCCGACCCATTATGCCAAATTTTCTCACACCCCTGCTTGGGCTGTCTCCGGCACGTCTGCGCTCCGTTAAGGAAATTCTCCGTTCCTCTTTAACTATTTTCCACCCCATTCTGCCAAATTTTCTCACTGCTTCCCCTATATCTTCTCAAAGCTCCGCTGCATCTTCATCGCACTTCAACAGTTCTCCGCGGCTTCTCCGATCCATTCTGCTGAATTTTCTCACAGCCCTCTCACTTCTCCGACCCGTCTTCGCCACTTCTCCGCTCAGATAAGACAATTCTCCGTTGCTCATTAACAACTCTCCGCACGGTTCTGCCAAATTTTCTCACAGCTTCCCCTATTTCTACTTCCCCGCCAGTTCTCCAGTCTTTGCCGTCACATCTTCGCCCCGTCCTGTTAAATTTTTTCAGTACCCTCACTCCCCTCCAATTCTACTCCGCCACTCCGCTCCGCCAAGGTAATTCTCCGTTCTGTTTTAATGATTCTCCACCCCGATCTGCCAAATTTTCTCACAGCTCTCGCACTTCTCCGGCACGTCTCCGCCACTTCTTCGCTCCGCTTTGCTTTAACAGGTCTCCGCTCTATTCTGCCAAATTTCCACACAGCCCTCCCACTCCTCCGCCATTTCTCTGCTCCTTCCCTGTTTAACAATTCTCCGGTCATTCAGCCTAATTTCCACACAGTTCCCCCACTTGCACTCTCGTCTCCGTCACAACTTTGCTCCGCTCCGCCAGCTCTCCAGCCTGTACCGTTACTTATCCGTTCCGCTCCTCACCTTCTTCCTTCATATCCGCAGCTTCTCCCTGTTTTGGCACATCTCCATCATGCCATCACTTCTCCGCCCCGCTCCACCTATTCTACGCCCCATTCTGCCAATTCACCGTCCCTCTCCGATACTTCTTTCCCAGTTCTTCCCCTGCAAATCCTCTGACTTGCTTCGCTACTATTTCGTCAACTCTATTTCGCCAGAGTATCCTGCTCAACTCCGTTCCAGCCGTGGTTCGACTTGTCACAGCAAACCCCGGCCTGCCAATGTTCCGCTTCATACAGATCCCCGTTGACACTTCAAGACTCCGCTCCTCTCCAGCGTTATCCTGCAACGCACCCGCATCTCTTGCCCACCCACTAGAGTTCTTCATTGCACCGCGCCTTTCATTTGCGAATGTTTCCCGTCCCGAACTTTCCCGATTTATTATCATCCGCTGCTTAGTTCCTCGGCACTCTGGCGCCGCCCAGACCCAACTCCCACTTACCTGCGCCTGATAGAGGGCTTCCGGCCCGCACGGGCGTCGCGCCGTCGCGTCGCCACTCAGCTGCCGCCACCACCCACCTCCGGCTCTGTCATCCCTTCGGCCCTCGCCGCCCCAATCTTACAGCCCCGTCGCCATCCCGCCACCCCGCGTCCTGCCGCCCCAGCACACCCATCGCCCCGCTGTCCCAGCCTCCACCCCAGCAACCGCCACCCCCAGCACCGCCACCCCCAGCAACCGCCACCCCCAGCACCGCCACCCCCCATCACCGCCACCCCCAGCAACCGCCACCCCAGCACCGCCACCCCCAGCACCGCCACCCCCAGCACCGCCACCCCCAGCACCGCCACCCCCAGCACCGCCACCCCCAGCACCGCCACCCCCAGCACCGCCACCCCCAGCACCGCCACCCCCAGCACCGCCACCCCCAGCACCGCCACCCCCAGCACCGCACCCCCCCAGCACCGCCACCCCCAGCACCGCCACCCCAGCACCGCCACCCCCAGCCACCGCCACCCCCAGCACCGCCACCTCCACACCGCCACCCCCAGCACCGCCACCCCCGCCCCGCTTTTCTGTCATCCCCGTTCCCACCGCCCCACCACCCCGCTACCCCCTGCCATCACTCCTCCGTTCTTGCCACCGCTCCGCCGTTCTCGTCTCCACTCCTCCGCCCCAACCGTCCCAGCCACCCCTTCGACCGCCCCGACGTCCTGCCATCCCCCCGTTCCCCCCGCCCACTCCACCCCGTCGTCTCCGGCGCCAAGCTATCCCCGCCATCGCTCTGCCATTCCTGCTGCCACCGCCACCCCGCCGTTCTGACCGCGACTCCTCCATTCTCACTGCGGTCCCGCCGCCCCCACCGCCCTCACCGCTCCACGCCCCACCCGCACCCCCGGACCCTCCGCCGCCGCCCCCACCGCCCCACAGCCCCCACCGCCCCCAGCGCCCCACCGCCCCCCCGCCCCACCGCCCCCATCGCCCCAATCGTCTTGCCACCCCCTTCGCCACACTGCCCTATCGCCCCCACCGCCACACCATCTCCGCCGCCCGCAGCATCACTCCTTCCACCGCCCCGTCGTTCTCGCCACCCCGTTCGCCGCGCCCCCTGCCCACTCCCCCCGCCGCCGCGGGCGCCGGCGCCCAGATGCGACAGCGGCAGCCCTTGGGCGACGTGTGAACAGCCAGCAGCGCCCTCCGGCGCAGCGGTTTCCCACTGGCCGAACCTCCGCACGCAGCCACGCACCTCCACAAGCCTCCACACTCCCGCAGCGGGGCGCCCCGGGCGCGGCGCGGCGCGGCTTTCCACACAAGATGCATTTGGATGCGCCCGGAGCGGGTGGGCCGCAGGCAGCCCGTCGCAGCGCTGCCCCGCCGCGCTAATTTCGCCTCTCGAGAGCGGATCTCCGGCAGGCGACAGGTCTACGGCGGCGCAAGGGAAACGCTTTTGTTGTTGGCTCTACTGCCACATACACGTGTTCGTGCTCCGCGGTTCAGTAAGGATGTTCAGTAATGTTTTCTTGTGTTTAGAAGGTAAATCTACAAAGAAATATTTGCTGGCGTGGATAGCCGACGTCGTTAAGGCTGAAGGGTCGTAGCTGCCTCGGCCCGAGGAGGGGCAGTTTCAATTCCCGCCCCGGGCATGGATGTTTGTGTTTGTTCGTGTTGTCCTTACGTGTTCTTCCCACAAGCAATCACAGTGCTCGCTCTATGACTAACTAGTTAAAAAGTGACTTAAAAAATATTTGTTTCATGAATGCCTGTGAACAACAAACCTATCGAATAGTTTCTATTATTTAGGATAGTTGAAAAACAATTAGTTGAAAATAATGTTCTAGAATATTATTGTTTAAAGTGTTACAGTTTAACATACTTTAGTGAAATAATGTCATGACAGAAAAAATAACACAAATCGAAAGGTGGTAACTGTGAATTACTTTTCAAAAAATCGTAGAATACATTCCCCTTCTTATGGAAACTCGAATATTATTTTTGAGCTCTGTAATAAAATACTTAAGCATATTGCAGCATTATTTTTTGCTTTCCTGTATGTTACTTGAATTTACCAAATTCAGTAACAATTCCAATATCATTAATAGAACTCGAAAGTTCAGGCGTTTATTTTACCTCAAATACACAGGCTAAAGGGCGTTTATTTTGACTAAAATAGGTATGCAAAAAGGCATTTATGCTGCCAAAATGGGAGTGCAAAAAGGCCAATGAAAATCTATTCTATGGCCTCCAATTTCTCAATGAAAAATCATCTTTTAAAGTAGTTATTATGACAAATTAATAGTTAAAATGATTCACATTTAATGATACTAACTAAAATTTACATTGGCACTTGCGCGGAAGGAAACGTTAATTTCCTTGAAATTTTGATTGCACGTGACCGCCCGGCATAATGACTACGAATTTGTTTCACTTGCCATGCTATCTCTAAAAACAATAATAATATTATCATCCGTGTGTAATGAAGATAACTTATTTTCATTTGTATATTGAGATAGGTAAAAATATCTATTGGGTATTTTTCTGTACGTAAATTAATCAAAGTATGTCAACGGAATAAGATAGGAAGGAAGGGAAAATGCGGGAAAAGTAAACAGAAATGTGACACTGGGGACGTAAAGTGTCGATAAATAGCTGTAAAGACGCGTTTGCGTAAATATTTCAAATATTAGAAAAATATTTTTAATATATTATTGTGAACGTAAGAAACAATGTTAAAATTGACAAAAGCATCCCGATACACCTCGGGCGTTGACAAGTTAGCATAGTTTTCAGTGCGATAAAAATGCAAAACAGGTGAATGTGAAAAGACAATTTGATCCGATAGAAGGAAATTCTGCAGCAGAATTACTCTCGGGCTAGTAGAGTTCATATAGTAAATAGAAATATTTCACCAACCGAATTCTCGTAAGAGCGGTATTTTCAGCCAACAGGAGAGGAAAAGACGAGCCATGAGATTGTAAGTATGAAAACGCCCAATTCCAAGAATTAAACCGTAGTTTGTAAAGATGATGCATTGAGAAAAAATATGGTAATACGGATGGAAATTTAAAAAATGAAATGTGCCGCGCGATTCACTGGATAATTCACTTGTTCACTTAAAGATGGCATATTAATGTTGCCTTCCTCGTAAAAGAAAATTATGGCTTCGTGGAGCATTATGCCTCTGAATTCTGGGATTTAATCAACGTCATCTGCGCAGAAATGTTTAGGTGAGAGTTGATTTAATTCCCGGCATCTCAGTGTGATCGCAGGGCCAAAATACACCGAAACACGTTTTTGGAATTTTTAAAAAAATCTTCTGGCCGGATCCAAAACAAATTATCAGTTCCCCACCTGGAAACCGAGACGCGTCGAATGACACCTCATGTCTCGAATGGTTGACGATAAGTTGTCTAGCAAGAAGTGACGGATCCGCACACTCTCTCTCTCTCTCTCTCTCTCTCTCACAAACACACACACACACACACACACACACACACACACACATACACACACACACACACACATGCACACTCGAAATTACTCAAATAATTTATAGGGATGATGAGGGAGCGAAGAAGAATGTACTGGAATGATTTAAAATGCTGTTTCACTTTCTATTACAAACGTTTGAGGGCGGTCGCAGGCATTTCAGCCTATACCACCACCGGAGCTTCGTTTGCCCAAAGTATTGGAACAAGCACAATGTCTCTTCGAAGGCCAATCGTTTGTTATGTTGATAGAAAAATATTGTGAAGAGCTTGTAGTCCTTCAAATATTTTTGATTTCCTTTTTAATTATTGGAAGTTTTTTACAACGCTACACTCCGAAAAAAACTATGTAATTAAGTTTGAAGATTGGTAGGAGAAACAATTTTAGTTTAGATTTTTTGTATTGAAACAACTTATAATTTCTAGAGTTTGAAAGTAATGAACATAAAGGCAGTGCTTAGATGGATCTTGATATAAAAATTCTGTTTGAAACGAGATAAATATTTTGGACTCGATTCTTGAAAGTGTTTGTTAAGAAAATGTTTCCCCATTTTCTCTGCTTGATTAATTAATAATCAGTAATTTTTAATGCAGTTTCGGTACTGTCTGATGACAGAATTGCAAATTAATTTATTCTTGGTTTCACTAAATGCTTTTCACCAATCAATTTGTCTTTTCGCGCGTATACCCTTGTATTGCCATTGAAGTGAAATTAAGCGTATAATAGAGAAAATGTTTGCAGAAATAAATTCTTTAGTTGAAATTATTAATTCAATGAATTCAAAACAAAAGTTTAAAAAAATGAGAATGAGAATTTTTTTGTCTTTGCTATAATATTTTGATGGATAAAATATTTCATCAATCAACCATCGTTTTGTCAATTAGATGTTTAAGTCAGATTTCTCTATTGCGGCACAGTAGGCAGTAAAGTCCTTCGAACAGCGAATAAACAAATCATGCGATGGATGCGGTTGCAATATAGTTTTATGCTCATATCAAAAGGACACCACCACAACAAATTTGGAAAGATCTGCTGCAGTGGGTAAAATTTGAATGACAATAGTCTACTGTCTTATAGTATGAATGCTACCTGGAACGATACTTCGATATCTGCTTTCAAAGCTAATGGAACCAGAATACTCTGCTAAAATATTGAGTGACATAATTATTCTAGTAAAATAATCATATCAAAGAAATGCCATGAAAATACATAAAATCTTATAAAACAGCTCAACAACAATAAAGTCAAATATCGGTAGCCACATTTGTTAGGAATTTAAATACTAATATTGCCGTCATGATTCTTGAATTAAACTTTTTTCATTTCAGTTTTTATATAATCATTTGGAAAATGTTTTTCATTGATATTTGTACACGTTTCAAATATCTTGAAGAGGGAAAAGGTATTGACATTAGCCAGATTCTTCAAAGCTCAAAAAAACGAAAAGAAACAAAGATAATAATAAAATGCAATTAAAAATAAAAACTGACATCGAAAAATAAAACACCTTTAAAAGTAACAAATAATTTCGGATGTATAATCTTATGTTCCGATTCTGTAATGATATTACGTGAAAATGTTTTTGTTTTGCTGTAAGTCATTACCGAACGGAAATGCTAAATGTGTGTTCCCTTGAGAGGATTAAATCGCAAAAATGAGCAAAGCTATTTACTTGTCTAATTTGTGTCTTTTGTGTCTAGTGATTTTGTACTTCTCACTCAAGTTTTACTTTTCGAATCTTCTTTTACTTTCGATCTTTAATGTATTTTCTTCAAAATTGTGAGAATATCAAGAAAGAAGAATTGATGATACTGATAATAGTAAATAGAGCACAGTAGAAAAGAATGGGTATTGGAATGTGAATTGGATTTAGCTCATTTGGAATGAGAGAATTCCATATGTATTAATTATAAGTGTTATTATTATTTTACATTAGTAGTTCTACTGTGAGCTTACTTGTGACCTGTCCTGTCCTCATATTCTGTAATGAACTGTTTTGAAGATAAGCCTCTATCACTCGCGGAATACATCACAAGCAGAATAGAATTTACTGATTAACCATTGATGGATTAGCACATAATTTAGTAGCGCGCGTTGCTCCACAAAGACTACAGAAACGTTTCGAACCGCGCTGCTGTCAAAACGCGCTCCTATTTTCAAGTTATTCCGTCCCAGCCGCAGCAAAAGTCCACACGTTATCACAGCCCCGCGTGATGATGTATTACTAAACATGCGCCGTAGCAAAACTATTTTACACGAAACCTCACCATTTCATAACGCTTCACCTAATACGCTTCATCCTCAAAATAAATGCGCGAAGTAATCGCACATGCGCTGGGGCTACAAACGTACATAAACAGATGCGCAATCATTCAACGCGGGCTACATGGCACCCGGCGTTCGTGCGATTTATATCCTCTGGCGGAGCGCGCGCGTACAAACAGATGGCGAGAGCGGCGGTGGCAGGGGGACGGGCATGCGACAAGGGCAGAAATACCCATATTTATGATTACAACGCACCGAGCAATCGAGCCTGCACAAACAGTGGCGCTGCGGACCGCGCAGTGCCAAAACCGGGGTGCCGCAAGGTTCGCAGCCCAGGCAGGAAATCGAAAACGTGGATTTTGAAAGTATGTCGTTAACGTGGAGCAAGAAACTTCGTAATTAAAACCATGTCGTAATTGTATATCATGTGTTGTTGGAATTTCGCGATAATTATTTTGGGCCACGTGTACGTTTTTAGTATCATGCTAAAGATAGACCTTGGCCTTTACAGTAACAATGAATAAAGAATAGTATACGTAAAGCTAGAGAAAAAATGTATTGACTGATTTAAAAGAGTAATGGAAAAAAATTAATGGTGGTACTATTTTAAAACAGAATATAACCTAAACTCATCAAATCAAAGTGGGAAAGTGATGATAATAAAGTGATGATGATAATAAAGTGATGAAAGTGATGATGATAAAGTATAGCAGAGAAATAAAGAAGGAAATGTTTTCAGGTCTTAGTGAAGTGAAGTGCAGTGATGTGCAGTGTGATACTAGTGTAGTGTGTGTGTGTGTGTGTGTGG
>JAHLJT010001574.1:0-41167 GCA_031308135.1 Acheta domesticus
TATATATAGTCAAACCTGGATAAGTGAAAACTGGATAAGTGAGAAAACTCTATAAGTGAGAGTAATAGCCAGGACCCGTCATTTTAAGCTCCCAAAACCTCTATTAGCGAGAAACAGAAACCTCTGTAAGAGAGAGTCGTTTTTTCCCTCATAGACCTCCGTAAGTGAGACTGCTACTTATCTATACCTCTATAAGCGACAGTCGAGCTTTATTTACAAATTTAACATGTGCTATTTTATGACTCATTCTTAACTTTCGTGGAACTTCCTACCATTGTTTTTGTATTCTCGTCAATATTGTTCCTATTCTATTTCGTGGAACTAAATAACTTTATTGTTGTTATTTTATCGCATTCTTTTCAAATGGACACGTGTGCCTGTGTACCGTCCTGTTTGTCAGACTTACTCAGTTTATAGTTTTCAACTGCGAAGGAAAGTTCTGTTCTGCATCATGTCAAAACGGAAAATTAAAGTACTGTCATTAAGTGATAAACTTAAAATAGTGAATGCGTTTGAATCCGGAAAATCGCGAAATGAAATTCAGAGGGAGTTTAATTTACCAGAATCCACCTATTATAAAATTATTAAATCAAAAGACTCTATAAAGTCTGAGTGCTCTGATGGACATGGAAATATTAAGAGGACTAGAGTTTCTGAATTTTCCCAATATCGAAAAGTGCCTTTTGGAATGGATAAAACAAACTCTCGATAAGAATATCCCCATAGATGGATCTTTGTTGAAAGAAAAATCAAAAGAGTTTGCTACAAAACTGGGAATCCAGAACTTTTCTGCTAGCAACGGCTGGTTAGAGGGTTTTAAAAGGCGTCATGACATAGCTTTCAAAAAGCAGCTGGAGAAAGTAAATCTGTGGACCAAGGTGTGTGCAACCAGTGGACTGAAGATCTGCCAAATCTTTTAGAAGGGTATGAACCAGACGATAGTTACAACGCGGATGAAACTGCTTTTGTTTTTAAGTGCCTTCCGGATAAAACATTTACGTTTAAAAGGCGAAAAATGCCATGGAGGAAAACAAAGCAAGGAACGCCTTACACTTCTCCAGTGTGTAAACATGAGTGGTACGGACAAACTCCCACTTCTCATCATCGGGAAATCAAAGCGACCTAGATGTTTTAAAGGTGTCAAGACTCTACCCGTTGATTATGCCAATAATACAAAGGCTTGGATGACCAAGATATTATTTAAAGATTAGTTGAAAAAAGTTGACAAACAAATGAAGATAAACCGAAAAAAAATTCTGCTATTCATTGACAACTGTGCTGCCCATACGGACTTACCAACACTTGCAAACGTAAAAGTAATGTTTTTACCTGCTAACACCACTAGTAAACTCCAACCATTAGATCAAGGCATCATTCACACTTTTAAACGCTTTTATCGCAGAGAAGTCGTTAAACATATTCTTACGAGTCTGGAAGAAAAACAGTAGCCCTGACATTAACGTACTTCTAGCTATGAAATTTGCTAGAAAAGCATGGTACTTAGTCAGTGACGTTACTGTCAAAAACTGCTTCAAGAAAGCTGGGTTTTGGAAAAGTACAGATGAACAAGGCCTGCCAGAGGAAAATGATGCTGAAATTGGACCTAGCAACGAGGAATGGACTAAGCTTGTGTCTCACGAATCCAATATGTTAATGCCGAGCTTCGACGATTTCGTTCAAATTGACGACGACGTAACTACCGCTGGAGAACTAACCGACGACGATATCGTTAAGAATTGTGTGAACACCTGTATTGCTGGAAATGACTGTGAAGACGAGGCACAGATTCCGGAAACAGAAATAAAGATAATTCCAATGAAGCTAGCTTTGAATGCGTTGGAGACGGTGCATCAGTACTTTGAATACGCGGCGGTTGTTGATCAAGCAATATTTGACAAAATTTATGAGTTAGAGAAAAACATTCAAAATACAAAAACAGAAACCCAAACGAAATTGACGGATTTTTTGAGTGCAAATAAGTTCTAAATAAAATAAAATTACATAGTAGTACATGAATTTTTGTTTTGTTTTCGTAAGCATTTAAAAATATATACTTATGTACATAATATATGTTGTGCATGTCATGCACATAATTTTATCATAATAAATATTTACTACATTCGTACTTGCTGTGACTTGTTATTGCTGCGTACACATATAAGAGAGAAACGCTACCCATGTACCTGCATTAGCGAGAAACTCGGGTTAGTGAGAAACCTCTATAAGCGAGAATGAGATTGTGCTCCCTTGAACTCTCGCTTATCCAGGTTTGACTGTATTGCCAATGCCATTGTCTTGAAAGTAGATATATTAAGACACATGGGACTGTGTTTATTGTAACACAATAAACGTGTTGATGTTTCACGAATTATTACGCAGCAGTCACGCACTTAACGATAAAGTACTCTTAATACTACCCACAAAGTTGAGCGATTTGTTTTATATTAAAATACATTTCAGTTAAGATATTAAAATATGTTGAATTTGGTAGTAAATTGTGCTAAACATTGAAAATAAGATAGAATGTTCCACGTCTTGTTTAAATAGTTTGTCTATTTACAGAGATTTCAAGATGTGCAAAAAACGTTGTTTCAAAGGGTAAAATCATATCAATTGGTGTGAATGGCAAATTCATTCAATTCAGAAAACGCGATTTTTCTAATTCTCTCCCTCAAGCTCTTGTAGCCACAATGGAATATTACACGGCATTCCGCGTCTTCTCGGTCGTGTCACTAGATGTCGCATGATCGCAAATACTGCTTCGTACAGTCGTGATCATGCGATATCAAGCGGCACGACTGAGAAAGATTCGAAATTCCGTGACATCGTGAAGATGGGCCTTCGGTGGCAGATATTCAAAAATCGCATTATTTCGAACAATGGGTCTCGAAATGTTTCAGGGACAACACACGCCAGCAATTAACGCACTTCATACACTTGATGTTGTATTTGACCGCGCGGACTTAGCATTTATTCCGTTATATCTGATGTATGGAGATACGCTTTGGAGTGACTTCGTGGAGGCGTCACAATCAGTCTCTAGAACGATATTGACCGTGCCTCCGCCTGCGAGGCTGCCGGCGTGGTCGCTGCCGCTGCGCGTGTTCTCCCGTCGCATTTGGCTGGCGCTGCTGGGGACGGCGGTGGCGTACGCGCTGGCGTGGCGCGTGGTGGCGGGCGAGTCGCTGGCCGCCAGCGCCGCCGCCGCGCTGCGCGCCTTCTCCTCGTGCGGGGGCGCCCCGCAGGACAGGGTGCGCGTCACGCCGCAGCGCCTGCAGCTGGCCGCCGCGCTGCTCGCCTCCGCCGTCGTCGTCGCCGCCGCCTACCAGGTGAGCACACAGCCCTCCACGCTTGCCATATTCCTTTGCTTTGCTCACTTGCTCACCTCCAGTGAAAGTGAAGTGGATTGCCATGTATTTCAAGTTTTTATTGGTTAAAATTTTGGAGTCAAAATTTAAAACAAATTTCGCTTCTAAACAGAAATGAAAAATAAGAAATATGTTCATGAATGTCAATATTATCTCCATGTGTATATAGCCTAATGTACTATTAACCTGTAATATTGTAATGTATTAAATTATTCAGCCTCTTCTTGGCGCCTAAATCTGCAGTTTAAAGGCTTAACAAGTACACGTATGTTCGATTAGCCTTCCGGTGGGCGCGCCTTTCTTACGTAATCGGGCACTGCATGCTGTTTGAGAAAACAGACTTTTGCAACTTCAAACTTTTATTATTTAAGTGAAGAATAAAAACTCGCAACCATTCTTCATTGCATTTTTAATGTTAATACATTTTACGAATCACAGAAATGTAGCTAACTTTAGTTATAGAATAATAAATAACAAATTGTTTCAGAAAACTGAAACCAAAATATAATATGGAAAATAAAAATACAAGTAACTAGAAAATTATTATTAAATACAAAAATTAAGTAAATGAAACAGTCTACCGTCATTAATCTTTAGAAAGGTATTAATTGGTTTTTAACAAATCGTTTCCAGTTACTCAAGAAGATACCTGATTTCTTCTTCTGTTACGCAAGTTTCAGCAAATGGAGACAAAAATAAGACACCGAGTAATACACAAAAAATCAACAAAAACAATTTGATATCTTTGATTTGTCTTACCGTGATCGAAAATACATGAAAACGACGAATCTGATTTAGTAAAACGTTTGGTTGGAATACAAAAAACTTGTACATGAGTGGGAGCGGTACAGCACGGAATGCTGTAGACAGAACATTATTACCTTCAAATGTTCTTGACGACGGATACGGAGGCAGGCAAAGGAACTGAGATTCCCGCGGTTCGTTTATAATGTTGCCAAGTGAGAATACTGAAGGCCCCTGACTGTCAAATAGCCGTACTTTCTTTGAGAACAATTAAAACACGAAGCGCGTCCCCCCGGAAAGTCAAGAGAAGCAAATTATGGTTCTCAAGTAACATAAGGAATAGCACATCGATAAAAGCCTGATTATCTTATCCTCGTCCAAAACTGGTGTTTCATGGGAAAATTATGTTTTTTCTAATTCCACCAGGGATTGTGTACTGAACTCTTTCTTCCTTTCCAGGGCCGCCTCTTCGATCTGATTACGAAACCCAAAGTTACCCGGACATCGATACAATCGACAAACTCATTGCCAGTGGAATGCATGTTTTAGCATTTAAACACCATCAGCATTCCTTAGAACAATCGAAAAATTTATGTTCACATAATGCCAGTTTTTGTACTGATTATTCTTTCAAAAAAGTGTTAAATCTCAATTTCAAATTCGTTAACAGCTTGCAAAACTGCTGACGACTTTAGCTAAAAATAAATACGCATTTCTTACAGACGAACTAATGTGGTTCCAGACAGTTTCTCACAACTATCGAAATGCAAGGGTCGATGAAACTTATTGATGCTGATTCACAAGCATTTAAGTTTGTGACTACGAGGAGGTAAGTACATTTTGTAATGGGTAAAAAATGCAATAGAGTAGTGGTGCTACACTAGGGACTGATTCAAACCGATCATTTTGGAGGGGAGGGGCATCGCAGATTTTGTTAAATAATAAACATATTTGCTATTATATTGTATATTATTTATGTAATATGTATGATACTATACAATATCATTGTTTAAAAAATTACGTACTTTGAACATAAATATTTAAATTAATTTTGCCAAATAAATGAAAACTCTAGGTCTTTTGTGGGTGGAGGGATATGATCTCTCCTGGCTCCGCACTAGTTAGTTTCCCTATCGCTTTAGGTTGGGTTATGTTTGCGGTTTTACACCACTCCTTGTCGAACTGCAATCTATTGATACCGAATATACATATTTTCTCATTTTCTGAATTTTTCGGGCCTCTAATGGTGGAACTGAAATGAGACTTTAAGAATAATATAGAAAAATAAAACCTGGTGTTACACAGAATTTTTTATTGGAAAAATTTTGATCGGTTCTCGAGATAACGTCATTTGAGAATTGCTGGCATTTGCGAAAGTTTCATCAAAAATTTCACTTTTGAGTGTTCAAGAAGCTTCTTACGAAGTCATTGGAAGCACTTGTACTTACAAATTCAGTGATGTATGAAAATCGCCCGTGATACGAATATTAACGACGTGAGAGGTATTTAAAAAAAATTAAATATGTATACGTTTTTAAAAAACAAAAGAATACAACAAAATGGCGTTTACGTAGGTATGCATTTAGTGTTATCCGTAAAAAAAGTTTAAAGAATAATTAGAAGGCAGTTTTTGGAGAAAATATTGATTCTAATTTTCTCTATATTTCACTCAAATTCTATCTTCAACTTTGTGGTTGTACGAAGGATGTCAAACTTCAGGCAATTTTCGAAGATTCAAAATTAACTCTGAACTAAGATGTCATCTTTATTAGTGCATTTGACTCTGTTCTCACAAAAAAATTTGAAAAAATTGGAGCCATTTTTGAGAAAATTTGGAAAATGCTCCAAGGGCTTCGCGCACAGTGTACCCAAAATTAAACAAATTTTTGCGATCACCAAAATTAACCATTAACCAACTACCAAAGTTTAAAGAAAACTTTCCAATATCTTAGGTCTGCGAGCCAGTCCAGATATTCAGAGGAATATTCATTTTGGTAAAATTCCTACGAATGGCTTAGGTGCTAGTATTGTTCAAAGACGAACAGACAAAATGACGTTTTGAAAAAAAAAAAAAAACGTTTTCGGCATCAGGGCTAAAAACGTGTATTTCCTTCAATATCTAGAAATCGATTTTTCGTAGCATTATATCGCATTCACTACACTACGTAAATTACGTTATATATACGTAGGACGTACGCATACTACAAAGTAAATAAGTGTTGTTACAAAATGGCATAGGCTTTCTCGTCCTAGTTAAATTTCTAATCTCTTTTGTCTGGGTTGGCTTTCCATTTTCTTTCTTCCCTTCCCAGCCGCTGTTAGCTTGAAATTGTGTATTTTCAGAAATACTCAATCGATAGTTTCCTCAGCTCCAAAAGATAATGAAAACTCGCGTAAGACCAGGTTTTACTCTCCTAAAATAGTACTAAAATCACCTTTGAATTTCACTGTCACAGGACAGAAAAAATTGAGAAAATATATAAAAAAAAAACAAAAAAAACTAGTGGAGCCGCAGAATGGCACAGACTTTCCCGTAATACTTTTCTATTTCCTTGGATTTGGGCTAGCTATTCGGAATTGCCATATATTCTTGCCAGCTGACATCTATCATAACCTTAACTACATTTTTAGACATTTTCAAAATTTTTTCGGATTCCTAATAGATAGAACGGAAATATTAATTTTGGAATATTAAAGAACAGTAAAACCTTTTTCTAAATGGCAATTTCCTTTGTAAAATTTGGAGCCGTTTTTAAGAAACTGGCGTTTAAGCACCACCGAAAATGCGAAATTTTAAGCTCTTTTTCACAGAAAATTTTTGCGTTTTCCAAAACCATCATTAGAAGTATTTGAAGCAAATTAACTCACAAATACAATAGTTTTCACAAATTGCTGGTAATAAGCTTATTAAAAGTGTGAAAGAGTTTTCCAAAATATTATATTTGTGTAATTTTTGAAAAATCAAAAAAAATACCCCAAATTGAACTTTAAGTCATTTTAAAGAGTGCAATTAGCACTATCCGTTCGAAAAGTTTGAAGAAAAACTTGGAGCCATTTATGAGGAAATGGCGTCTGAGTTTTGAAAATGCGGAATTTTGAGCTCATTTTAAGACAAAACGGTTGACTTCCCGAGAAACTTTGTATGAAGCACATGTATTCATAAATATAATAATGTGAACAAATTGCCGCTAATGTAAATAATATCGACCTGAGAAACAAGTCAAAAAATTAAATTTTTGTAATTTTTGAAAAAGAACCACAAATAGAGGCAATATGACGTTTATGTCATCTCATAGAGTACATTAGGCCCTATTCTTAGCAAACGTCAAAAGAAAAAAAAAATTGGAGCAGTTTTTGAGCAAATCTTGTTTTTTGTAATTTTTTAAAATAGCACATATTGTAAGCAATATTGCGAGAAAACGACTAAAATTTTCAACATAACGTACAAGAACTTAATGAAAGAACTAAATACGGAGAACAAATTTCACACGAAGGAAAAATCTCTGGGTCGATCCATTTTAAGTGGTCCAGAATTTAATAAATTGGTCGCTCGACCATCTCGAAAAAAATTCATATTTTGTACATAAATTTCCTTATGTTTTGGCTGTTCAAAAGCCATCTTCAACTTTTTTTAATTATATCTGGTTTACAAATGGCGGCCATTTTTGATTCGCGCCGAGCGCCATTTTTCGCGTTCGCAGACATTTACTCTTTCCTAAATTGCTCAGCTCTCGGTTGTTCTAGCATTCTAGAATGAAAAGCATTCAAATCAGCATACTCTGGCCTGCAAATCGAAATATTATTTACATATTTTCTATGTCTTTATTTGGGAAATATTTGCAACCAAATCTTTGGAACGCGAATGAACGAAATTCGATTTTCAGAGAGTAATTTTTCAAAGAAGCAATAGAATCTAAGCCTTAATTTTTTCTGTGCTTTTACACACAACAGTATAGTTACTTTTTGTAAAATATCATTGGTATATAACGTACCCCTTGAAAATTACATCCTCTTGAAAATTGGAATTTTGGGATTTTTTCCCAATTTTGAACTGTAATATCTCTGTTGGGGGACCAGATAAAAATCTGAAAAATTGCACACATGCTAGACCGCTATAATACCAAACTTCGGTAAAAGTTACAACTTTTAGATTTAACTCGAAGTATTTTTTAAAAAATTGAAAACTTACGAAAAAAAAAGGCTTCATTTCCCCATTGAGGATACATTGTGCCAAGTAGTAATCACATTATTGTGAAGCTATTTTAAACTAAAATCTACATTGTTTTAAAATAATTAGTTATACTTAATAATTAATATACATAAAAGTGGCCTAATATATAATTTTCAATATTACGTATACTTTATTAACAAACTTACAATTTGACATCTACGTCCGTAATTGAAAATATGGTTATCTTGATTTTGAAATCTGAACCGCTTAAAACAAAATGTATTTATAAAATACAACAAATAAATAAATTTAGCGTTTTGTTTATGTTTTTGCGTTTAAATTTGCCATTCTAGTTACTATTTCTGAATTTTTCTGCAGAAATATGGAAAAAATGGATTGACCCCTTTGTCTTCAATTTTGTATTTGGAAGAAAAACGCCGAAGAAAATGCAAACTTTTACAATTATCGAAAATTCAGAGTTACCCGTGAAAACTGGACCTAGGCCACCTTTTACTGTATTCTTACAAGAAATTTAAATAAAAATATTGGATCCCTTTTTGAGAAAATTTTTAAAATGTCCGAGGGGCTTCATGAAAAGTACCCTAAGTTTTAAAGAAAGCTTTTTTTAAAATCTCAATGCTTTGACTCCAGCCAGATGGACAGAGTTTTCTTTCAGAGAAAAAAAAAAACACTTTTTCAGTATCAAGGGACCCCAAAACGTGTATTTCCCTCGAAATCTCGAAATCGATTTCCGCACCATTACATAACTTTCCCTATACTACGTGTATTACTCCGTATATTCGTACGTATACGGGAAAGTAAAAATGACTTGCAGACGCCACTTAGTGGGAGGGAGACGTAAATAGAAGAGGAAGAGGAAGGAAAGCAACCAGAAGCTAAAGAGATGAAGAAAATAACTACTCTGGGCCACTCGGACAATCAGTAGTTATGTTCTCGTTTTATACGTATTATACGTATACATGCGGTAATATACATAGTAGACTATAAAAAAGTTATAAATTGCTCCTGAAAATCGATTTCTAAATTTGAACGAAAATACATTTAGACGATCGCTAATACTAAATTTTTCTTTGAAAACGTCCGTCGGTCCATCTGTCCCTCTGTAAACAATACTAGCGCCGAAATTATTCGTAAAAGTTTTTGCGAAAACGAATATTGCACGCTCGATCTGCCTCGAAGCCGTGTTATTTTAAAGAAAATTATTTGATTTTTGGCGGCGCTTTACATGAAGCCGAATCGATGGCAATTTTTTCAAAGTCACAAAAATTCTTCGCAGTGTTTTCATTTAATTCCTGTACAAACAGAAAAGAATACACTATAAAAATGGAATACGCTTCTTTACAATGTTTCCTTAAATTTTCGAAAATTGCAAAAGTTAACAATTTTTTGGACTCCTTCGCCCACTACACAAATACATTACTTAACATGTATTTTTTCGTAAATTGAAAGTTGTTCCCTATAATTAAATTTGTAATTAAAGCCATGTATCTTTTTTGAAAATATTTGTATTTTTAGAGTGAATTTAGAGTGAAATATTAAAAAATATTACATAGCAGCCCAACAATAAACTATTTAACACTTCAAAGCAGAAGCAAACACAACTGTTTTCTTCACACTTCACGTGCCTTCTGTTAGATGTAGCGTCTTCAATGTCTACATCTACTTACGTATTTCCAGGAACTGGCCGTGGATCCACGCAATCAATCTGAAGATGATTCAGTTCCGAGACGCAGGGCTTGACCTTAAGTGGGACGGCGACTTCAAACGCTCGTTGGGGATGTTCTGGCGCCTGCGCAACGGAGCGTCTTGGCGTCAGGGCGAAGCGGGGGCGGCAAGCGACGAACCCCGGACCCTGGAGCTGCAGGACCTGCGGCCGCACCTGGCGCTGCTGTGCGCGGGGCTGGCGCTGGCCGCCGCCGCCTTCTGCGCAGAGGTGGCGCGCAGTCGGCGGGGCGCTGCGCGTGCGCAGATGCGCAGAGCTCTGCGCGCGTTGGCGCCCCCCAGGCCGAAGCGACCCCTCGGTGCGCGCAGAACCAGGCACTGAGGGCTCAGGAGACCCAGGGGCGCCTTCGACCGCCTCATTCATGGTCCAAGTTCACCCGTGCACTTGTGTGTCATTTCATTTTAAAAAGCAATTTTCCGTGTTTTCCAGTGTTTGATATCACTATTACTTATACCTTGTGTAATATAATGCACTCTTATACCCAAAGAATATACAGGACAAGTAATTTAACTCGCATAAGCCCTTAGGTAGTTTTCATTGGTCCTCGAACCAGCAGGCATTCGCCTGCTGATCCGAGGACCACGGAAAACTATCGATCAGAGCAGCCGTCGGGACTCGAACCCAGGACCTCGCGGTCAGAGGCACTGCAGTGTAAGCATTTGTAACCATAGTCCGTTGACGAGATCCGCCGCTCCTGCGCGCTCGCCCCTCCTCATCGGCAGCAGGAGGAATTGGACAGTGTCGTGCATCAACCGGCTATGTGACATCACACAAGTTTTGAGATAATCGTGTTTTATTACATTTTCAGCTCTAATAACTGTTATTTAATTATTTCATTCATTGAAGCGCCAAACTACACAAACATGAGTGGAATATCTAGCGCTTATACAACCATAATAATATAAAATATTTGTTTTATTAAAAACAAACTTAACATAAACTTAAATTTAATTCATTAATATTAATTTGTGAACCAATTTCAATATTTTACTAATAAAGAATATTACACAGATTTATAAGTAAAATATTTTACACCATAATTGTAGGACCATTTAGTAAACAACTTCAGAAAAGTTTTGCAAAAATTACTCTTATGTATTCTTCAATTCTCACAAGTTCTAATAATAATTTAAAGTTACTGTTTTCAAATGTTTCATAAGAGTAAGAAAGTGCTAAGGTGATGGAGACCTGTAAAAACTGCTCAATTTGACAACAAATTGAGCAAAAATTGGGAAAGAACTTTTCAGCACATTAGTAGCTAATTTTAAGAGTATTATTCTAATCACCATATCCAAACGTCACTTAAATGCTGTTTGGAACTTCAGTAAAAGGAATACACTAAAAAATATTTTCTCACCTAGCCACTTCTTAATAAACAGATGAATGTAATTCAATTTAAAATAGGTAGCATAAAACATCACTTCCAATTCTCAATCTTGAAATTTCAAATCAAATGAAGTTTTCATTTGGAGATGGTTCATGATGCATTCAAATCCAAAACAACTTCAACCCTCCAATGATGCTAGCGACTTCCTCTTTTTATTATCTCCACAACTTACAGATTGGCACAATATCCATGGCAGTTCTGGGACTGTGGATTGCTGAGCTTTCCCTTAACAAACCACCAAGTGCAAAAGAACCTCCACAAATGGCAATTAATGCAAATATAACAGTTATCATCGCCACCACCCAATTTGAATGTTTCCCTGTTGGCTTATCAATAACAAATTAGTAATCTCTGTGAAATCTACAATTTTTTCCTTCCCCAAACAAGAATTCAATCTGGATCAAAGCACTGAAACCCAACAGAAAATAGGAGCCATCTCTCAACTCTCAATGCTGAAAAGATCAGCACCAACATAATGGTGGCTACTTCTAATACCAACACGCCAATTCATCTTACTTTCCGATTACCACAAAACACTTCTCACATTATGACACTAATCTATATCTATACTTCTATACTAATATATAAAGACAGAACTGCACTGACTTACAGCGCGATAATCTCTGAATCTACTGAACCAATACTGATGAAACTTTTGTACTAGCTTCCTTTAAAGGTCTGGAGTAACATAGGCTATGATTTACAATCACAAACCTTACTATATTCACAAAATAATTACTTTTCCGGACATTATTCGCCTGGCACTACATCACAGATTCAATAGTGAATCAATGTCAATTGTTTAGTTGCGCGCCACCAGAGGATGAGATCTTCTACTGATTTCATCAATGTACAGAATTGCGTATTTAGAGGACTGTTTGTTTATTTTTCACAGTCATTTGTCTAACCCGAAATAATTCTGCATTTTTTCCGCTTTATTTACAAAAGTAACTTGAATATTGATTTTAATTGCATGTAGGTGTGAGTGCATTAAGTGTACAAGAGATTATTTGGAAGATATAATTTTCTAATGGATGTGGTTAACATTGCCGTAAAAAGGTATGAGTGCACACATGTTTAGTTGTAGTAAATTAAGCTTAAGTATTTGCAGGTTGGGCAAGTGACAGTGCGATTTACGTGTTATTCTGAAACTGACGGAGGGATGCATGTTTTAGATGTTTTAATATAGTAGCGAGTACTTTTGGGTGTTGAAGGAATTATTAAATTGATGATAGTTCGGCAATAATAGAATTTTTAGTAAAACCGCAGTACAATTAAAGTAAAACAATATTGGTAAATGGGTATTTGAAGGAATTTAATGTGTGACAATGCTGGTTTTGAAGGTTGTTATTTTAAATAGAAAAAGTGTTGTCAAGCCGAGAGCCACTGTGAACTCGGTTTTTTGGAGATATTATAATCGCATAAGTGCACAGTGGCTCCTTTCGGTCAGCCACAACTTATCAAGGATCCTAAAAAGGTACTAGAATTCAATTAAAATTCCTTTAATTATTTCTAGACGTCGATTGATGCGGAAAGATCAATTTCAAACTTTCCTTTCTAAATACGCAAGAAGAAAAAAAAATATGAAAATGGTTAAGTTTTATAATATGGCAATTGATTGAAAGTATGTATATAATACATAAAGTTCCACAAACAGAATATACGTAAGTACATGCATTTAATTTTTAGTTTAGATTTGTTTATTATTTTCAGTTATAAAGAGAAAGCAGTTTGGGGGTGGGAACCCCATTAGGACTAAAATTTAAATATTTTTTAGTGAGAAGTGTTTTAGTGTTTACGGAAGACCAGGTATTTCCACATTGGAGCCAGGCAGAAAGAGGCGGGATAGGGCGGAGGGAATATACAGTAGAATAGAAGAAGGCTCTGCCATAGGGCGAGAATAGATGGAATTCCTCTTTCTGTTTAATACAAAATTACCATAAATACCCCGGCAACGCGGGGCTCTTCAGCTAGAAAATTATACAGAAAATTAATCTAATATATAAAAATCCATGTTTGTTGGTTCGTGCTTAATGCGCTGCAGTAGCAGGCATCCAATTGCAATAAAATGTGTCAACATATTGCTTGCACTTGCGGAAAGAACATAGGCATGTTACAATTATTGTAACGCCACTAGATGGCGCTAGAACACATGATAGCATTTCAGTTAAATGCAATTCCCAATGCACGTGCGCTTTATTGTTGCTGGGCGTTGCCGTGTGCCGTGGGGCGAGGTTGAGAAGCACACACGGAGCAGGCGGCACAAGTTGATGACAGGAAAGTGAAAAAGAGACAAGGAAAATAGAGAGGAAAAAAAGAGAGAGGGAAATATTGAAAGAGAAGGAAATAGAAAAAGATAGGGAAAATAATGAAAGAGAATGAAATAGAGAAAGAAAGGGAAAATAGCGAATGAGAAGGAAAATAGAGGAAAAATAGAGGGAGGAAAAATAGAGAGAGGGGGAAGTAGAGGCGGAAATGGAGAGAGAGGAAAATAGAAAGAGGGGGAAATGAGGAGAACGGGAAAAGGGTCAGAGTGGGGAAGAGAGACACAGAGAGGAAGAAGAGACAGAGAGGGAGAAAAGAGACAGAGGGAGAAAAGAGACACAGAGGGGGGAAAGAAACACTGATGGAAAAGAGAGTGGGGAAAATGAGAGTGAGGAAAAAAGGGAGAGGAAGAGGGGAAAAGGGAGGTGAAAAGAGAGGGGAAAGAGAGGAGAAAAAAGAGGGGGGGAGAGGAATATTTACTCAATTATTTCTTCTGCGGCAGCAACGCGCCGGGTACTAGCTAGTGCTATTTATAAAGATATTACTTACAAAGGCATTCCAGGAAATATCTTCCTTTACATCAACCTGTTCTTCTTTGACCTGGAGGTAACACAAACACAATCATTTTAAAGTATGTGTATTATTATGATTGCACTTGGAACATACTTATATACCGATTTCGAAATTCACTAATTTCGTGTTCGTTTAGGTTCAATCGCGGGCCTTCTTAAATATTGGCGTATCACGTTCTAATATTATACCAATATTGAAAATACTTACAGATTCTATTTCAATAATGCTTTCTGTTAAAATATTAATATCTTCCATCATTTTCATGGTCAGTCCACAAATCATAGACGAAACATTTTCAGTACTATAACTACCTGTAAAACTCTGATGATTACTTTTAACCCTGCGTCAGTGCTGTGCTCGAACGGGTGGCACTAGTACTAAACTTGGCGATTGTGAAGGCAATGGCATAACCAGTTTTGGCCAATTAAGAACCTTCAAAACGTGCGGTATTTTTGAATATCCTTTTTACTTGGTGTAAACCTCTCATTTTGGTGTAGTTGATTTACTATTTATTTTAGGATTCTGTAGGAAATTTAGGATATCCTGCCTTGGTAGTGTCTTAAGCGGAAAAGATAATACAATAAATGTAACAATTTTATTACAATTAATGGAGAAAACTCTGCGTTATTTACCTTAAGAGCAGAAATAAGGTCAATCATCAAAATTCTAATCTATCAATGAAATTCGAGACATGTTTGATTTAAAAAAAAAGGATGAAATAGTTTGTAATTATCATTTAAATATTAAAGTATATATAAGAACAATAATGAACAAAAATCTTAGTATAGCATTATCTTTGCGTAATAATATACCTTTTAACAGTAAAAAATTACGAGATGAAACTTCTTTGCAGCCAAGAAATTGCGGTAAAGTAGTTCAATCAATCAAAAAAAAAAACTTATAAAACAAAAATATTTTCAGTGAGATGATAATACGTCTACGACAATTCAAAGCAACAATGTGTTCATAAAATTTGTGTGTTTTGGGGAAATAAGTATTAGATGTGAAGAGATGTACAAACATTTCTAAATTCTGTTGACCACAATAAGGACAAGATATGGGTAAATTTTACAAATACGTCGCCGAAGTAGGAAAAATTCCACTAAACGTGATATAAGAGACGATACATCAACTTGAAATGGTATGGAGAAAGCACAAGATGACTGAATTTGTGTTGCGCGTCTGTATGTACCAAATAATGAGCTTGTATTTATATACCCATAAAACCATTTCATCTTTGAACAAATGTTTCTTCCATTGTTTGATGAGTGCATGCATTTTCGTGTATTTCCTATTATTATTTGAAAAAGAATAGTGTGGGGGTTAACACTTACCTTCACTGCCAACGCCCTAGATCCAGAGTGAGTAGACACCACTCTTCACGTACAGAAGTAAGTTTTTCAGGGGAAAATGGTTCAACTAACTGCCCCGGATTTTGGACCCTTAAACCTATCTGCCTCTCCGCAACATTGTGAGACTTGAGAATCTTGTTCTAATTGCGTTTCAAACATCGTCGAAAATCTCAAAGAATCTGTGTTCGAAAAACCGTTTCTTTTGCACATTTCCAATAATTCGTTATCTGCGCACCCACTTGGCGCAACCCTGCGCCCATACACTAGTTCATATGAATACGAGCTAAAAATAACAATTCCAGCATTCCAGGTGTTCTTCATTTATGTTTATGCCGACATGTACCGTGACTATCATTTTGAACAAAACTGGATTTTCAATAAGTTCATTTAAAATATTTATTGAACAGAACCTACAAACATTTGATACTATCAACGCCATCTACACTTGGTAGATGGCGTTGATACTATTAACGGATTCTAGTGTAAGCCATGCGATGATTTCCTCAGAGAATATTACTCGACTGTTTCACCGTTTACGCGGAGAAACGAGGAAATGCTCCGCGCAGAAGGAGACGCCGCTGTCCGGTGTCGTAGCGGCCGGTTCGAATTTCGCGCCCGGAAGTGATTTTTAAACTCTGTTTTCTCAAAAAAAAAAATTTTTTTTCGGAAAAACTGGACCTGCCATTCTTCATGACGTGCAACACAGAATTTGGGGTATTTTTTTGTAACGGGAGCTTCTGGACATCGTGTATACGTACGTATACGGGAAAGTAAAAAGAAACTGGCATTACGGAGAAAGACTATGGCAATCAATGTGCACACGAAAATGCTATTCCACCAATTGTTATACGCTTCACCGAACACAATTCAAATAGCAGTTCGAATTCTGACCAAGACTGCCTGGGTGTGCAATATCCTTTCGCGTAATATATAATTCTGTATTTATTTTCTTATATATAACTATTGTTGCCACTTACGCAATTTTAGACATTTTATCTCATTTTATGAAATTGATATTTTTAGATAAAGTATTTAAAAATAACTGTAGGCAGTCTATAATGTGAGTTATTTCCGAATACAAAAAACAACAAATTTTATGTAATTAAACACGGATCGCACGCGGTCCGTGGCCCGTTTTGTTAGGGTACTGCTTCAGCATTCGCCTGATGTTGATGAATGCTTCAGCATTCGCCTGAAGCGACGGAAAACTACTGATCAGAGCCGCCGGCCGCTAGAATTCTCCTCCAGACAGAAGCCGACTTTGGCCTAGCTTTATAGATAGTGACAAAAATCCGAATTTCAATTTCATGAGAGTAATTTTTTTAAGAAAGAACAGTGATCCAGACTTATTTCTTTCTGTGCTTTTACACATAACAGTGTAGTTACTTTACGTAAAATATCAATGTATAAGTAGCGTGCCACTTAAAAATTGCACCCTGCTAAAATTGTAATTTTGTAGTATTTCCAAGTTTTGAACTGTAATACCTTTATTGTGGGACCAGATACAATTTTCAAGTCATCACTAGGGCCCGGATAATTATGTAATTACATATTTCCTTAAGTTAACTCTATCAACTCAAAACCACGATATATTTACGTTTCATGTCAATTAGTGCCTAAAAACGCTGACTTTTTAGTACATACATTTACATATTTTACCGAAAGTACACATTTTTAAATATTTCTTAAGATTTCCTTTTTCCGGATTATTTTTGTATAATTCTTAATTTATCCTATATGTTTTTAATAAGGAATTGCCCAAACAAACAATTCAGCATTGTCAAACACAATTTTTCTGCAGCCTCCTCTTTAAATTGACGCTACTGCATTGCTGCATAAAAATGTTGACATTGCAGCACGCAATATCCTACAAAAGGGCAAGGCGTTATTGCACTTCAAAGCTTTCAGTGTCTAGATTTCAGCGCGAATATAACAAAATACTGCTTGGAAAGGAAGATGGTGAATGAAAACGATGTCTAGCAGGTGATAAGTCGCGCCCACGACTCATTTTCCAGAGGTCTCCCTTGACCTTGAAACTCTTCGCCATAAATTACACGCACCAACTCGGAAAGCGCCATTGACAGTTTTCTTTCCCAGTTTCTTACACGCCAGCCAAACCCTTGTTTGTAAAGTATCTCTGCGAGGTGAAAATCTGAAGTAAAATCACCATGTGGCAGAGCAGTTTTTGGATAAGAAAAGAACAGAAAATAATTCACGGCTATTAGCTGAAACCTTGTGGTAACGCAGACTTGCCAAAGGCAAAGTTTGGTGTATCTTTTCAGAGAAGTCTAGCAATTGCGTCTTGGGTAAGAACATCATTGAAGAACGCGAAATTTGTGCTAAGAGTCAATTGATTATATATCTATCATTGTTTTTATTCCCTAATCCAGGGCCGGCAAACGGAGCACGTACGTGCTCGGAGAGCGCTTGCGCTCGGCTAGGGCACGCAGGGCCCGCGGCCGAGGGAAGCTCGCGCTCCGATTTCTCAGGGATGCACAGAAGGAGTCGTGGCGGGGCGCAAGTAGACGTATAAAAAGTTTGTTCGAGTGGGCTCTTATATACTGCAAAATGTAACTTGTGCTCTCCAAATGATTTTTAAAACGTTTGTATTATTTTAAAATGTTTTTAGGAAAGTTTTCATAAATGCAGTTTTGTATTAGGTAAAAGTGTTTAAAACTTAGTGTATTTTAATATTACATAATGTATCCGATTTTACATACTTATTATATAATTTTACTGTTTTCATTACATATTTATGAACGTTTTTTGACTTTCTACAAATTTTTCCGGACTCTGTTCATCATTATTCTATAATTTTTAAGTGCTTTTATTGCGTTCATTTTCACACGAAAGATATGCACATCGTATTTCTTTAAATGTTTATTTTCAATAATAGTGTCAGTGCTTTTCTGAAATAATGATATTCAATATTTATCTTGATTTAATATATATTTTGATTTATATTTCCTTTCTCACAAATATTCATTAGAATTAATAATTCCCTTTTATTGCTTTCTCTAACACTAAGTAGAAACGTGCGTTAATACTTCCGTGGTGTAATGATCAATGCTTGTATGACTGCAGTTTTTATTTACATGTCAATTTCCACTTAAAGTTCGTAAAAATTAATAAATGTCTCTCTATGATTTACCAACCGGTGTGTTTCACCCAACTCGCCACATTCGCACGATGTTTTCTCACCCCTGCTTCCCGCCTGTAACTCGAGTGACTTCGCTAAGCTGATATCGCCGCGTGCCCCAAACCTTGCGAAGGCCATTCGCGTGCTCGATTGTCTGACGGCCCTGCCTAATCTGTGAATAGCATTGAACAGTGACATGTGGGGACAAAGTGCAAATATACACCAGTAACTTCGTGCGATGTGGAACACTTAGTCGGTGCAAGACCCTCGAACAGATAATAGGAAAAAGTTTCATTTCTAAGTATTCGAAACAAATATTTGTTTCTCACTGTTACAAGGATCATTGTAAATAACAGAATTACGAGGAGTATTGTGTTTTAATATTGGCCTTTACGAGTATATTAAAAAAGTCTACAGATTAATATTTAAGCAAGTGTATTTTATTAAAAGGAATTGATATAATAATTAAAGTGTTACATATTTCTTACTTTTAGTACACATTTCTATATATTATAATACATATATATGTACATATTTTCCTAATTTTAGCACATAATTATCCGGGCCTTATACTTCGGTTTTTCTACCTTGGCGCACGGGGGGGTGTCAATAAAATTGACTATCTTACAGTATTTCGCGTCGTTCTCCGTTGCGCCGCCAGGAAAAGCATGATAGCCAGCGCTGCTCGATAGTCGCGATCAGGCGACTCCTAGCGGCATAACCACTAACGACGCGAAATACCGTGATATATTCCCTTTATTGAAACACCCCCGTGCGCCAAGAAAGAAAAACCGAAATATAGTCATCACACTTGAGAAGATCGGTAGGGCACCATACCGCTCCAGTATGAATTTCAACTATTAAATTTGACTAAAAAAGGCATAGTTACGCAAAATGTACTTTTTTTAATTACTTTATTTTTAGTCGCATCAACAGCTAACGTTATTAGCGACTACAATTATAATTGTATACATAATTATATTAACGTCGTAACATACATAATTAACATTGTATGGCAACATATATTTTATGTAATATATAACTTAATTGTACAATATCATATGTCATTAAAGATGTTACAAATGTACTTTATTAGTACACATTTTGTCTTTGTTTATAACCGAGTACAATTTTTTTCATTTTGGTACAAAATTGGTCGACGAGCACAAAATTATAGGCTAGTTGATTTTGAATTTGAGAGGTGTGGGTGCTAGCTTGACGAAGGTCAATAATCTTATGTATAGAGTACCAAAACAGATTGATTCATTTTTTATAAAATACAAAGTATGTCTGGGAATACAATTATTAATATTTAATGATTGTTGTAAAGTTACCTTTTTTGTATCTCAAGTTTATAGACAATCAATAAGCAGTCCCAATCAATAAAGAAATTTCCATTAAAAATCATTTTGTAACAGTCGATCAGCGTATTTTATACATATGATTAAATAAATATAGCTATTAACACACCTAGAAATGTTAAGAACGTCATTACTGGCCGAGGCAGAAATAACACTAACATTTCGTGGTATGTTCAGCGCTTTATCGGTCACCATAAAACATCAAGATTTTTGCGGAAATTTACATTACTGCGATATGAAACAAACGAATTCTATTGCTGCGGCACGCAAATCGATAATGCTAAGTGTTGCTTGCAATATATCCCTTTCAACAATACATTCGCATACCGTGACTCGCACAAGATGGACGCGGAAAATTAGTCTCTACCTTAAGAAAATTTAATCTCGCTGCGGAAGTCGCACTGCGTTTAATCACAGAAAACCCAAAGGACGATACGAAAAGGAATACCAAGAATTTAAGGCTTGGGAAAAGCACCTTCTTGTCAACGTATCATTCACAATATTGCAGGAGTGCCAAAAATTATAGCCACCTATCTTGGTTTTCCAGACCCCGAAAAATATACCGGTTACTGTTTAAGAAGAACTCAACTCCTACCCTTTGTGGGGCGTTGAGCGCTTGGAGTAATCCTCCGTTATTATCAATTATTTCTAATTTTGGACTAATCCTCCGCTACTAGTGTCAGCAGTATGTCGTCTAGAGGACCGCCAGGTACGAACTACGCGTACGCGCCTCACACCGCGCGGCCCCGCGTCACTACCCAGCGGCCAGAATTTGGGAGGAATAAGGAAGAGGACAAGGTTTAGGACACTTCACAAAGGTTGGACTAGCCCTTGTGAAGAGGCCGAACTCCTTTTGTCGGAACAAATTCCACATGAGAATTGACGGGAATCGAACCCGGACCTCATTGGTGAAAGAGCGACTTCGCTCTGAGCCACGAGCCAGCCACAAAAAATTAACGTTGAAAGATTTGATGAAAAGATGAACGATTTGAAACGTTTGGTGGCTGTCAGAACTCTACCGTAGGCTAATCCTATGTTGAGGCGTCCGTGGTAAATAAGGTGAAAATCAGGACCCTTCAACTCCCACATAACGTGGTGGAGACCATTATAGTGGCGCACTCTTCTGTAGCACCTTCTTACACGAACTAAAAAACGAACTGCTGCCAACGATACTTCAAACGTGTGTGGCTGCTAGGTAGGTTCGCATTACGCTCAAGCAGGCGCGTAATGCTACAAAATATAGCGTCGACGTTCGCGCTTCCTTATATGAATATATTATGAATAATTGAACATTTAGAAGAAACTTTTCGTATTTCTCAAAATTTAGCCAATTTTTAGGTGCAGATGTTGGCAAACCTGTACCCGGTGAAACTAGCGCCTCCTATAGTAGCACCTTCGAGCTTTGTGCCGAGTTTTGATGGAGAGTTGCAGCAACGCCACCTAGATTCGCGTGGCGTTGGTGTCTAGGTGGCGTTGGTTGCAGGGCCCTGGTGAAAATTGAAACAAAATAATCACTAACGGCGAGGAAGGTGGCGCGTCGAATTCCAGTGACAACACCACATCGTCAATAAACATTGGAGAATATTTTCATTTCATGGAATAAATTGAAAATGGTGCTGATTTACCCAATTTTCTAATTGCACAATTAATATTTACAATTAACAATGAGCATTCTCCAAAATAATGAGTTATTCTGATTTGTCTTGTAAATTGCTATGATGTTTTTTCGGAATAAAGTTGGCTTGCGATGAATCGGTGGTTGTTTATTAACCTTGCTAAGGATGTTAAATTTCTTAACATGCAGGTAGGTACAAGTGTCCTTAACAAACCTGAAGGGTTGCAAGTTAACAAGACCGATATAATAATGTGCGATGTTCGCCTGTCCGGATAGCCGATATCTGTCAATAGTGCCGTGGCGATCTCGGACGGAAGAATCGCGGGTTCGAGTCCCGCCTCGGGGATGGTTGTGTTTGTGTGTCTGTGTGTGTCGTGATGGCAAATTTTACCAAAACATCGATGTTTCGATACATTGCTAAAGGGTTTTCGATGTCATGAAAATATCGACGAAATCACATCGATGTTTTAAATTATTATAGACTAATAAACATGCAATTTTCCATTCCATTTTTAATTACAGAACGTAAAAGAGATCTATTTTATTGTTTGGTTAGAAGCATGTTGGTAGTATGTTCATAAAAATTGTTATGGTATGCAAAGAAAATTGAAAATAAAGAACATCGTGTTTCGAGCGATAGCGAAATGTCTTCCAACCAATCATAATAACAAACACAACCAACTATAAAATCTTGACTTACCTACTCGACAACTGGAATTGGCAGCTAATTTTCACAAGAAACGAACCTTTTCTGACTGAATCGTGTGTACTACTCGCGCACCACAATGAAGTAACGAAAATATGAGAAAGACAGTATTGCCAGATACACTCAAGCACTCCATCTTTCTAATAGCGCTGTACAAATCACTAAATGACAAAAAAAAACTCAAATAATTTGGTGATAAATGTTGAACAAATAAAAGTTTGTCCGCACATTTAAAACATATTTTATTTATAAGTGTATGGTGAGAGACCTGCCAGTTTGGAAAGCAATGGTCGGTCACACACATGTTATTGTGGGACTTCCCTGGTTTGAGTGGAGGGAGTCTGGTTCACGACTTGTCAAAACGTCTGAGGGTCATTTCTAACACTACAGTCGATTCAGGCAATGACACTCCTAGCGATAACATACATTAATAACATGAACGGCTCTCAAACTTCCTCAGATTGTACAAGCAAAATGTGCAGCTTGATGATGACACAAAACGTTATTGCTCTGGAACGCTGCTCCACTACGCCATGCTTAAACCCCTTTATTAAAAAAACATCGATTTGCAACAAAACATCGATGTAAAGAAAACATCGAAAAAGCAAAAATATAAATGTTAATTTATCGATGTTTCTGGTGGAAAATATCGATGTTTCTTGCGCAGAGGCGTATCTAGGTATTCAGGCGCCCATGGCAATCATAGAATTTGCGCCCCTGTACGGATGCTTGAAATTATGGTTGTTGTTATTTGTTTTAACGGGGTGTACTGTAAATAGCGCCCCTTGTGAGTGGCGCCCATGGCACGTGCCATGCCTGCCATACCGTAGATACGCCACTGTTCTTGCCATTCCTATAGAGCGTCCAAGCATTTGATTGCAGTACAGCTGTTATGGAGGACAGCGTTGCCACGTCTCGCACAGCGCTTACGCGCAAAACTCACGATGCTGGAGACTCAAATGGACATGGAATACCGCAGCTGCCCAAGACCGCTCACCCTTCTGTCAACGCCTTGCGTAGACCGAGGCTCCTGTACTTGGAAATCGCCGCCGCGCAGCTTGTCATCCGCAGTAAGCGAGAGATAAGAGCTGTCACACGCCTTCGGAGGTCACGCGAGAAACATTCTTACCGCTGGGTTGAAAAAGTCTCCGGGAAAACTGTTCCTATTCTTTACTTAAAGGTTAAATCGATGGCTTAATACTACAAATTATGGAGTTTTTTATAAAAAAAAATATGTATTGAAGGATAAATTGCAAAACTTTAAATTAAAATTAGAACTGAAATATCAGTATCAAGCCAAGTCCAACTCCTGATGTAATTGTTTATCCTTCAAACTAATGGGACTTGAATTGTTTTGCACGAAAAACATAGATATCGGGATCAATGTTACTAATTTTCAGTCTCAAGTCATTTATTTATTTTATGTAAAATAAAGGAAACGCCAATTCATAAAGGTGAGATGACATGGATGGTAAAAGATACTGAAGTGGACATTTCATAATGTTCTTTTTGAACATTCAGCAACAAATTCACCACATCTTTGCATTTGAAAGCACATTTAAAAGCATATATATATATATATATATATATATATTATATATATATATATATGCATATATTATATATATGCATATATATATATATATGCATATATATATATATACATATATATCAGTAAAGCATTAACCTCGTAACAAAGTATCTCAATTCGACACAGCGTCATTTATGTATACAGTAAAATCTGTCTAAACCGGAATCGATTGGGAGAAAAAAAATTCCGGTTTAGGGAGATTTCCGTTTTATGAAGGGATGTCTATTTATGACACTTTTTATATTGATATTTCCGTCCTAAAACAAGTTATATTACTTTATTATAATTATAAAACTTATAATATTAAACTTATTTATGGAAGATATAGCCAATAAATGAATATTAAATATTTTTTTCTGATAATTAGGTAAAAGGAAATATTTCACTTGTTCACTGAAATGTGTTTTTTTGTCATTAATCTTGAGATTTTGCTTTTCGGTTTTCTGTCTTACTAACACCTTTTCAATTGTTTTCCTAAGTTGAAGCATTTTAATATCTAGAGTTTATGCTTTTTTCAATCACTGTCAAAACTGGTTGTGAAACTCATAAACACACACCGCCTCACTGGGTAGTGGCTGCACCCGGACTTCTCGCAGACTATTTCAGAGCACAACGCGTCCCAGCCCAGAGTACTAGGTCTATCTGGCATGCTCGCATGGCCTTGAGTAATGTGAGCCTTGAGGGGTTACGATTGTCAACGCGAAACGGAGACGCGTGAATTGAAGCCATGCCCGTACACATACCCACGCTTAGAGAGTCGGGAGAGAGGGAATTCCCCTAAGGCCTAGGCTTTGAGAGACAAATGACCTCAAGGTCGAATTCTACATAACGGAAACTCCTTTCCCTCACTGTGCGGCTGCCACGTGTAGAACTCTTATAACATGGACAAAGATATTAAAACAGACTTGCAGGTGCATTCATTCCATTAGGAGTATCTCGCGTCTCTGCTAATTGCATTAAATTAACAGAAATTCCGTTTTATGAAAGTTTTTTCCCTCCAGCAGAACATGAAAAACCGATCCGTTTCCGCGTTGGCCAGATTCCGTTTTATGCTGTATAAAATTTCATTTAACTTCACGGGCCGGAGAAATTTTCCAGTTAAGGCAGGTTTCCGGGTTGTAGAGGATCCGTTTTAGACAGATTTACCGTATATACACACGGTATATACACAGTATATATATACACATTATATATATACACAGTATGTATATATATATATATATATATATATATATATATATATATATATATAACTGCCCCCGAACTCGGGGTTAGTGGACACCTCTAGACTATACCTCGCTTTTTATTTCTTGGCGCACGGTGGGTGTCAATAAAATCGAATATCTCACTGTATTTCGCGTCGTTCTCAGTTGTGCCGCAAGGAGTCACATGATCGCGACTGTATCGAGCAGTGCTTGCGATCAATGCTATTCCTGGCGGCGCAACTGAGAACGACGCGAAATACCGTCAGATATTCCATTTTGATGACACACCCCCGTACGCCAAGAAGGAAAAAAAGAGTATGTAATGATGTCTGCGGTTAATTAAATGCAATGTCTAATTTCACATAAAATAAGGGCTATAAAATTTACTTCAAAATCACTTAATCATGAAATGTCATCAACAGGAACTGATCATTTTATCACGTAAATTAAGTTATTAGTTTAACATTTAAAAATTGAGATATTGTACAATCATTGGAAATTTATTCTTTACAGTGGAGGGCATGTAATATACCATGAAGTCCAATTTACCACTTTATTCAAGGACATTAAATTTAAAATGCACTGACACGTTTTACTTGCACACCGTCATTAGATTAATAATTTCATATTCCTCACGAATGAGTTCACATACTGCACATACATCTACTCTTGACTCACGAGAAGCATGCACAAGTGGGCAGCAATAGCAGCTGTTCACTTTGCGACGTGAATGCGTTGCCAGTGAGATATCATCAAGGACTTACTACTGAAGCGAAGCGAGCACGCGTCGCAGCCAATTGGGCGCTCTCCCGTGTGCGTGCGCATGTGCACGGCGAGGTTACTTGTCTGATTAAAAGCCTTCCCGCACACATCGCATGAATATGGGCACTCTCCCGTGTGAGTGAGCTTGTGCTTAGCAAGGGCGCCTGATTCTTTAAAAGCCTTCCCGCATACATTGCATGAAAACGGGCGCTCTCCCGTGTGCGTGCGCTTGTGCACGGCAAGGGCGCCTATCTGAATAAAAGCCTTTCCGCACACATCGCAAGAAAACGGGCGATCTCCTGTGTGCGTGCGCTTGTGCACGGCTAGGTGGCTTGTCTGACTAAAAGCCTTTCCGCACACATCGCATGAAAACGGGCGCTCTCCCGTGTGAGTGAGCTTGTGCCTGGCAAGGGCGCCTAATTCTTTAAAAGCCTTCCCGCACACATCGCATGAAAACGGGCGCTCTCCCGTGTGCGTGCGCTTGTGCACGGCGAGGGCGCTTATCTCAATAAAAGCCTTTCCGCACACATCGCAAGAAAACGGGCGATCTCCCGTGTGCGTGCGCTTGTGCACGGCTAGGTGGCTTGTCTGACTAAAAGCTTTCCCGCACACATCGCATGAAAACGGGCGATCTCCCGTGTGCGTGCGCTTGTGAGCGGCGAGGGTGTCTGAACGATAAAAAGCCTTTCCACACACATCGCATGAAAACGGGCGCTCTCCCTTGTGCGTGCGCTTGTGCACGGCTAGGTGGCTTGTCTGACTAAAAGCCTTTCCACACACATCGCATAAAAACGGGCGCTCTCCCTTGTGCGTGCGTTTGTGCACGGCTAGGTGGCTTGTCTGACTAAAAGCCTTTCCACACACATCGCATGAAAACGGGCGCTCTCCCTTGTGCGTGCGTTTGTGCACGGCGAGGGTGCGTGTCTGAATAAAAACCTTTCCGCACACATCGCAAGAAAACGGGCGATCTCCTGTGTGCGTGCGCTTGTGCACGGCTACGTGGCTTGTCTGACTAAAAGCCTTTCCGCACACATCGCATACATATGGACGATCTCCAGTGTGTATGCGCTTGTGAGCGATGAGGTCGCTTAATCTTATGAAACCCTTCCCGCACACGTTACATGAATGTGGCCCCTCTCTCCTGTGCCAGCGCTTGTGAAGGGCGACGGCTGCTGCGGTAGTGAAGGCCTGTCCGCACACGTCGCATGGATATTGGCGCTCCGCTGCGCGCTGCCGCTTGTGAGGAGCGAGGTCGCTGGACGCGGTGACAGAGGCTCCGCAGACGCCGCGGCGCAACGGCTGCGTTCGCGAGTGCTGGCGCTCGTGATCCTCGAGATCCCTGGAAGAGGCGAAGATGGCGCCGCAGTCGCGGCATTTCGAAGTCCGCATCCGTGACAGGCGCACGTGAGGCTGCAGCTCCGTTGCTGAGGAAAGAGTCCTGGCGCTGCTAGCAGGCCGCTCTGGCATCGCCTGTTGCTGGTCCTGGTCCTCGTCCTGTGGCGGTGGAGAGCCCTCTGCGCCTGCGAACGCCCGTAAAGCATTTTAGATCCATGTAACACTAATGGTCACCAAAAACAGCCCAGTTTCGTATTGACAAGTCAATACTATTTATTTATTTATCGCACGCTAACGGTCGTCGATTCCAGTTATCACATGCCAACTCTACCATGAGCGCATACACATGTAATGATACAGAAGCAAACGGCGACTTTGGGACAGATAACTCATTTTGCGTGTCGCCAAAGCGAAAATTGGATACGTAATGCCTGGTCCTACATTGTAATGATACACGCCGTGGGATGATACATGCGACACATTTATATTATTCGTCGCAATAAACAAGGTCATATTGTTTCCAATGTATTTATTCAGGATCAGTTACAGTTGATTTACTATGAATTACGGCAATTTTAAGTTATTCAATAAAGAACAGACTATAGCAAAACGAGGACCGTATGTGGTGAATAGGGTATAGAAAAAAACAAAAGATAGCCTCATTGCGTAAGAACAATACTTTTAATTTATTAAGACGCGCAGAAATAAACATAATTTAACTCGACAATTAAATGGCCACTGACTTAAAAACAATTAGTGTTTGTTTCATCGTAATCGAACCACGGGTTGTGTAATTAGACCAGTTTTAATAAAATGCATAAGTGAGATTCAACGCCATTTACGGGAAAAATATAAATTTTCAGGATTTTAAGTGAAACCCGTAAATTGTGCCGTAATGGTAATTACTGGTCGGTGTATCTGAATTGCGGCAAATTTATGAAAATAGTAAAAGACTTGCAGGATGCCGTATAAGTTTATTTTTCATAATTTTCATGTTACAAAACGACAATTGACGTGTAATTGCACAAGTACGTGAGATAGAAATAAGCGTTTTTCGGCGTAATGGGGCTGAAAAAGCGTGTTTTGGAAACTAAAGTGAGACACTGGAATCGAATGGCAATTTTTGAACACTGTGCGAGAGTTATAAAGTGAAAATTGCGGAAAATAAGATTTTTTCTTAGTATGACGATAATTAACAAAAATGGCAGCGGCAGTGGTTTGTTTTGATCCAAACTATATAACCTACGGAAAACAACAATGGGCTGTAGCAGAAGTGCAATGGTATTGTGAAGGTGCAGCTGCATGTAAAAAATTTATGTGAGAGAACGTGTTCGTGTTTGAACTTTAAGTTTTGAAGTTGAATTTGTTTTAACAAATTTTAGTTACGAATCAATGTAAAGTTGGAACAGAGACTATATTTTGAAAATGTGGCAGTGCGCGAATTTCAAAGTTTAGATTTTTTGCGATAAAATAAAGAAGTCGCGTCAATGGTGATTCTAGTGTAAACAACTGAGTCGAATCGCCGTGGACGGAGCGTGACATATATTAGAGGATTGCGTGTGATTGGAACCCAGCACGTCCATGCAGGGATCGCGTATGCTGGGGGTTCGGAGCGCAGGAGATGTGATGTGTCTGGACATCTGCCAGACGACAGCAGCAAAAAAAAAAAAAAAAAGTGTTCGCGGTTTTTTATACAATAAAGAATGTCTTGGCGATACATCAATAATTATCCAAGACTAGGATTGTTTAGTAGTAATCGATAAATGAATGGCCATGAAAAAACATTAAAATATTAAAAATGTGCAGAAATTTCAATAGTATTCAAATATTTACGATTTTTTAAATTAATAGCTAGATTTACATTTATTCGAATAAAATCTAGAAATATTAATTCAATTTTAAAAGAAAGCAGGTGCATAAAATAAAAGGAAGAGAATTCCAAGGAGAAAGGGTTATAATGTATATAGTTTGATGGTTGGTATATTTTGTTTTGTCAGTGTGATATATATGTTTCAGGATTTTTTTTATTTATGTGTTATTTATGTGCATTGTGTGTAAGTGATAGGCTGATTTAAATGCAGATCACAACAAGTGGATGCAAAAAGGTAAAGATTCTTTTGGTGAATAAATTAAATGTCGGAAGGCGAGGCTGCCGACCGAGTTTTTGCTCTCTCACACTAATGTGTCATTATTTCAGTAGTTAGGGACCTGGATGCACTGCAAATTTAAGCGACAGTTTATGGCTTTCCGTACGGAACCGGTCACGACTCACCTCGGAAACAAATTTTCTGTAATTGTGTATTACATTTTTTTGAGAAAATCGGGCAGTTTAAATTATTTGAAAGTAAATACGTTATGGGCGTTATGTGTGTGTACGCCGGAATGGAAGTTGGGCAACCGTGCGTTCATGTTTTATGTTGTGTTTTGACGAGTTGATCGGTAAATAAATTAAGTAAGCTAGCCTGTGCGAAAGGGGAACGCACGTATTGCAACGCGCGCACGCACACGCATGACATTGCGATAGAGAGTTGATGGTGAGAAAGGAGCAGGTAGGGAAAACGATTATACCAAACACCAACAATTTTTTACTTTCCCGTATACATCGTATATACGGAGTAATATACGTAGTATAGGGACAATTATGTAATGCTGCGCGAAAAATGGCGAATTTTCGGGAGAAAAAAATCGTTGCCGGGCCGTGATAACGAAAAAAAATGGATAAATTCAGTTGCTAAATTAAGAAAAAAATCTCTAACACGTGTAGCCAGAATCACTGTTCAGTAAGTCTTTAATACCGAACAACCAATTGAAAGCAAAACGTTCGTCCGTCCGGTGTATGTGAACAACAATAGAGCCTGAACTACATGCAAATAACGCCTAACAACTACCAAACTATTTTTTTCCAAATTCAAGAAATTCCTGTCAATCTGGCCTGAGTCGAAGCTCTGAGATTTTGTAAGATTAAGAATAGAGTAAAAAACACTTATAAAGATGGCATAGGTGCGATTTTCACGGTTAACTCTGCATTTTCGAAAATTGCCAAAGTTTGAATTTTATTTAGCGTCTTCCTCCAACTACAGAATTGCAGACAGAGATTTTTCCTTTAAGTACAATTTGTTCTTCTAGTTCGCTCCTTTTTTAGGGTCATGTACATTTTTTAAAAAAATTTTAGTGGTTTTCCTGCAATTTGTGGCAATTTAAAAAAATACTCGTACAAAAATAAGATTTTCTCAAAAACGGCTCAATGTTTTTTCTTTAAACTTTCGTTGGGGATAGTGCTAAATGAACTCTATGAGATGACAAACACCATGTTGCTCTATTCTTTTGTTTTGTTTTTTCAAAAATTACAAAAATCGAATTTTTTTTGACTTGTGTCTCACGCTGTTAATACTTACACTATCGGATTTGTTGACATTATTATATTAATGAGTACATGTGCTTTAAATAATGTCAAGTAAAGTTTATCGAAAACCCAACAGTTTTCTTTGAAAACTAGCTCAAAATTCCGCATTTTCAGAAACGCTCAAATTTTCTCATAAATGGCTCCAAATTTTTTCTTCAAACTTTTGGAACGAACAGTGTTAATTCCACATTTTAATATGACGTTAAGATCATTTTGAGACAATTTTTTGTTTTTTTTTAAATTACACAAATGTACTTTTTTGAAAGATCTCTCACATTTAATATGCACATTACCAACAATTTATAATCATTATAATTAATGTAATTATTTGTAATATTTGTGAGAGTGTTTCAAATGACTTCAAATAAACTTTTTGAAAACTCAAAAATTTTCTGTGGAAAAGAGCCTCAAATTTTGCATTTTGAGTCGCTTGAACGCCATTTTCTTAAAATCAGCTACAAATTTTTAAAAGAAAATTGCCATTTAGGACGAGGTTTTGTGTTTTTTTAATATTCTAAAATTAATATTTCTGTTCTCCCATTAGGAAACCGAAGGTAGGGAGTCACGGATGAGTACCGCGACGCCGCTGTGAGCACGAAGTCCGTCGTCTTGATCGAACCGATAGATGCTAAAACCGCGAAGACACAGGGCATGATGACGAAGATGGGTTTCCTGAAGGCAGACTATAGATAATCTATGGTGAAAAATTATCAATCTTAATTCTTCTGAGTGGGTGCGAAAACCATTTAAATTCCAAGAGAGCCGTTATGAGGATTTTTTTTGAGGCGGGATCTGCTTGGGAATCGATTTCCTTAAGGGTCTCAGTGGAAGTCATCCATGGCTGGTGGAGTTTTTGAGGGTTTTTTGAACTTTGTGGGAATGATCACTTTCCCACCTTGAATACACGCCGTATCTTCAGAGAAATCTATCGGCGACACCTGACAACTGAAGTGTGCTACTACAGCTGGGGTACACTGGGTTTTGGCAATTTGCTGTTACCCCCAGGGACTTAGGTTTTAGGGCACTGGAGAAGGATCGTGACAGGTCTACTGGGTTCCTGGTTTGGTATCTGCGTTCGCCTCAGGGAAGGAAACCTTTCCGGTCACTCTTATTTTTTGGATCTCTCTTTTCCGGAGAAAGGTGGGGCACTGATTGTCGTTGGCTGGGTGATTGCCTTCGCAATTGACACAGTGCTGGGGCTTGTCACACGGTTGTGGGTCGTGCACTGGTGATCCGCTCTTCCCGCAAACTGAGCTTACAGACATACACGCTGCTGGGTATGCCCAAACCTTTGCACTTGAAACAGCAAAGGGTTCGGCACATATTGCCGCACAGGGAGGTTGTAAAAAGCAGTAATAATCCTTTCCTGGAGGATCGGTCCAAACGTAAGGATCAGGGTCGAAGTAGGGATCAATTTCCCCTGCTCCTTCCTTCTGATCCTATACACCTCAGTTTCCGAAGCAAAGTCCTCGTGATTTACAACGCCTTTGCACAGGTTCAAGGTAGGATGGACCGTGACCACAACCTGGAGGCCGGCAATCTGCTTGGTATTCTGAATTTTATTGATTTACTTGTCGGTATGCGCTTCAAAAAGAATCGTTCCATTCCTCTGTTGCACGACCGCTTGGAGCTTCCCGTATGCTTCTTCTATGGTTCGCGCCAGACGGACAACACTCACATTTTTAAACCGTTTTACCTTCCTCGGCACATGCCATGAGGAAACGAGGCTTCTTCGGCCATCTTCTTCTTTGAAAAAAAAAAAAAAAAAAAAAAACAACTACTGAAATCGATAGTTCTTTCTGCACATCTCTTCCTTGCGGAAAATGGCGGGGAAAAAAGTGTAGTATCCATTGATGGATATCGGATTCATCACAAAAGGAGGAAAACTCAGTTTTGGAAATGAGAAGATTAATTAAATCCATTCAAGATACGCTAGAAAGTAGATTAAATGAAAAATGTATTCCTCTCGCAATAAGCAAATCTGTCAACTCTCAGAGAAGGTTTATCTGAGATGTGTGATAGGTTCATGGAAGACATTTTACAACTTTACACTTCCTATACTCAGGTTTTTTCTTTCTTGGCGCACGGGGGGGGGGGTCAATAAAATGAAATATCCTCACGGTATTTCGCGTCTTTCTCGGTTGTGCCGCTTGGAGCCGCATGATCGCGACTGTATAAAAAAAATATCGAGCAACGCTGGCGATCATGCGACTCCTGGGCGGCACAACGTAGAACAAACGCGAAATACCGTGAGATATTCCATTTTATTGACACCCCCCGTGCGCCAAGAAAGAAAAACCGAAGTATAGGCTATTTACCTGAAACAATGGCCGTTGCCTCTGGATGCGTTCGCTCGCTTTGAGTGGATGCAGTTCGAGAAGAAGAAAGTCAACGACCTGAATTTCGAAATGACTCTACCCAGTCTGCATTACTTACAGGAGGGAGGCATCACCATAGATGACTGTAAATTCTTTGATCTGCATCAGTGCTTGAAAGCATTTCTTTGTGGACAAAATTAAGAATATTTTTGAGCAGCTGGTGCATGCGCAATGGGTGAATTTCTTTGAGAACACTCAAACATTAAAAGTTCAGAAAAAACTGTGTAAAGATCTGTCAGTTTTATTTTGCAATTCCCGTTTGAATTGTAGTGTTGAAAGAGGGTTTTCTCTAATTAATTCACAGTGGAATGATGAGAGAAAACAGACTACCTATTGAGTCAGTAGAAAGCACTATAACTTTAATTACGGCATTATAAATTTAAAGCATTGATTTGAATTGCTCTATAAATGCTTGCTTCTATAAATATATAATTTCTAAACCAGATTTCCTGAAGAAAATTTCATGAAGTGATAAATATTATTCAGGAAACAAAAGTCAATAAAAATGTTTTGATTGTATTTACACTATGTAACAATAAACTTGGTGTCTTTCTGCAGAGCAAAGTCTAATATTAATTTAATTAATATTATTGGATTAAATTATCTATTAATTATACAGTCAATTTCAAATCAGCCAGTGAAACATAGTACCTATCAATAAAACATTTTATTTGAAATGATTCTCTATAATCAATAGATATTTTAATCCAAATCATTTAAGAGATGGTCATAAATATAACATAATTAAATAAATAAATTAAATTAATTAATTATATGAGTGTGTGTGTATAGTATTAATACAGTCGACTCTGTTTATAGTGAACTCGGATGTAGAGAATCCTCAGTTATAATGAACTTAATTCACAGGTCACTTACATTACAAATAAGCATAAGAAGATTCGGTTATAGTGAACCTGAACCCTGGCTGTAGTGAATATTGGAAATACGTCCTGGAAATTAAGCATCACGTATGTTATTAGTAAAAAGGACTTCAGAGTGTGGTACGGTGCTCCAACAGTGCCAAAGGGATTGAGGGGTGTCAAGAGTGCATTATGATTCTTAGACTCAGAGGACAACGCAAAATCAAATACAGAGCACACAAACAGGAGAAGGATCTCGAGAAATTACTAATGAAAAAGTATGAAGCAAACAATTAAAAATTATTAACTCTTTAAGGACAAATAAAGATATTGAAATTTTCAGTTCATGCTGTTAATGTATTTTGTTGTATCTCTATTTTAATAAAATCAATCGTTAGGAAGACACTATTTACTTTTTACATCATCGGATATAGTGAACCAAAATATTAGTCCTCAGAAGTTCATTGTAACCGGAGTAAACTGTATTATTTTTAAAGACTGTTAATGGTTTGGAACTGTCGGGTTTACTGTCTACACACTACTGGGCTATAAAAATGTAAAATGTCCTCCTTTTTATTGAAATGTCCTCCTCTTTTTGGGGAAATGTCCTCTACTGGGAAAAATATTTCCGGTAACCCCTAAAAGAAGCCTCTGAAATTCAAATCGCACTGTTCTGCTGCCCAGTGATACCTCCTTTCTCTTCTAGATGGCGAAAGGTGCATGGCGGAATTAGGGTAGTCAGGCAAAAGAGCAGACCTGATGGTCTGAGCCTCGCCTCAGAAATAAGGCGTCACTGAATTGAGCTGACCTGAATACAATGAGAAAATTAAATTCCCAGCAAGAACTGAAATAGGCTCAAAGATCAATTTCCTTTCTAAGACAATTACGAGAGATAACAATAATTAACCACAAATTGGTACAGAAAAGCAAGGCATTGAAAAATCACTAATTATTAAGTTACACACCCAACAAATATAAAGGAGCATTTATAGATTCGTATGCAGCGCCTTATCACTATCTGAACAAAACTATCACAAGAAAAATTAGTTTCAATTAGTTGGAGCTCGAAAAATATTTTGTCAAATTTATTGAAGAATACAGAAACATAAATTCAAATGATTTTGAAAGTACAAATGGAAAATACAAATAAAAAATCTACGATTGTTTATTCATATCAAGCACAGATGATGCAAAAAATTAGTAATGGATAAAAGAAAACCAGCACGTGGACAATTAAGAAAATGTTATAAAAATTAAAAGACAAAATTGAATTTAAAAACAAATAAAACGTAGGCTATGAAAGTGGATGTAACTTGAAATACTACTCCTTGAAGAATCATGTGCCTCAACGTTTAGAGAAAGTTCTGATGCCGCCTTTTAGTACATTGCCCTGCTGAAGCTGGATCAAGGCATCAACTACACTGCTTGGCAGCATCCCCAAGCTCTTGTGGTCAGGTGCAGGCTCTGCGATATCGCATCACAGAGAAAAGTCAGGACGAAAATTTTGGGAGCCATGCAGATGTCCAATGCTGCCCTAATACTAAAAGAAAATATTATTGTGAAATGCTTTAGAGTAGTTCACGAAAAAACCCACAGTGGAAGGTGAAGAAGCAGAAACACAGAACTGGAGAGTTTCTATCGAAACATCGGATGTGCCACAGAAGTAAAGATTAGCGAGTGCATTGATGTGGATTGTGGTGTGGAAATCCATCAGGAACTTACTGTTAATGAGATTGTGGAAGTCATTAAGAATAGCAGAAATCGATATGATGTTCATGCCCTGGTGGAAGAGAAGATGTCTCTGAGAGTAGTGGACGAGTTTCACCACAGTTTAGTTGTATTTAGACAGTAGGGAAGCTCTCTATATTTGTGTTCACCAGTGCTCCTTGCAGCGGGTGGCGACCACTACTACTCTGTAGAGTACAACGATACTGAATTTCTTTCATTAAATTCTGATTTTGTGAGTTGTGACCGGTTGCGACCTTATTGTAAGACTTAGTGGACTGCTACGAGTTATTCTTTTTAATAAGTGCGAGGTATTTTAACCATTTCTATGTTTCCTACGTGTTAACTAATAGTGACTCAATATGAGAATTTCAAAGAGCACATACTGTTCTGCAGGGAATTTTCTATATGTGTATTTATGAATTTATGAGCTTGAAATATAGTTAAGAATAAATAATTAAAGAAATAATTTGTATAAAAAAGTATGAAATGCATCCTGCACAGCCCTGCCTTGACTTGGCTGAATAGCACATCTACCAAAACTGTACTGCAATGTATCAAACTGCGTTTAGTAGGAAGCATTCTCTCTTATTTAGGTTGCTTGTCCTTGAAATAAATAACAATATGCAATTTATATTTACACTTATTCCTTCAAATGATATTTTAGATGGAATGATACAAATTCATTTTTGAATAATTGGTGTAGGTATAGTCTGCAGCTTGCAATTGAATGACACTAAAATAGCAAATGACAATTTTCAAGAAAATTTAAATGCTTTCATATTTTGCATAGTTTAATAGTTTGTTTATTAGTAATATTGGACTTCTGGCTTTTCTTAATACTATAAATTTTGACTAGTTTTTGATACCTTTCTCGCGTATGTATGCTAAGAGAGTACAAAGTTTTAACACCTATTGTTCCTTCGTGTCTGGCAGAGTAAACAAATAAAATAAAATACATAAATAATAAAATAACAGCTTTCTTCAAAAAAGAACGTTCATTACATTATAAACCTAAAATTTGATAAATTAGGAACTAATATACTTGGGTTTTTATTTCTTGCCAGCACTGCTCGATACAGTTGCGATCATGCGACTCCTAGTGGCACGACAAATAATGAAGCGAAATACTGTGAGATATTCCACTGTGAAGACAAGCCCCCACTCGCCAAGAAATATCAACCAAAGTACAGTGCAGAACATCTTTCATGGAGATTTTGTTATTAATATCTGTTCTTGGTTAAAAAATATCAAGTTCGAGTGTAAATTTATGTTGAGAGGATGTACATCTTGCAATGGATATATTATAACGTGTTTATAAAATTGACTTGTTTCAATGAAACAAATTTATTTCTGAGTCCCCTAGAAAAAATTGACAAATAATATGCGAACACATTCAAGTCATTTTTCTCGAAACTTCTTTTCTCAGGTTAGCCACCATCTCAATTAAAGATCCAATCAAACCCTCAATTGAACCCCAAGTCTTGGAGTAAAATTGTGATAGTATAAACAAAGTATTATTCCTTAGCTAAGACAACTGGGCCAAAATATTGGTCAATTCATAAATGAAATCCTTTGCTTCAAAGTATAGGTTCTATTCTTGCTTTTCCAATACTAAACATTTCTTTCCAAATCAAGAAATTAAGAAAAGTATCACATTTCTACTGCAGTGAAACCAACTTTCCTAGGAGGAAGGAAACCCCAAAATCAAACTCGGTCCACCAGTGAAGGGGGGAGGTTAAGCGTAGGGTTGGCGGCCTTATCTTGTAAAAAGAATGTCACGAATTCTAATGGTATGCCTCAGAAGACAGAACCCATTTCATGGAGACGACTCAGCAAACAAACACTGATAAAAAATCAAATAAAAATGGGAACTTGGAACAATAGAAAAGATTTGAGGACATTTTACAGCATGTACTTGTTTGCAACAACACTAAACTGGTTTGTAATGATAAATTTGATCATGCTAAATGAATGATGCCTTAAGTATTCTCCATTAGATGCTTACATCAGCGTTGGTGAGTCTATGGACCCGTACTTTGGTCATCATGGAAGTAAACAGCACCTGCAACGAAAACCTACAAGATTTGGTTTCAAAATATGGGCCTTGTGAACCCATCTGGGATATCTCATCATTACAGAACCATATCAAGGAGCTTGTGCTGGAAACACATCCTGAGGTAGGAGTTGGAGGTTCAGGTGTCTTGAACCTCGGAACAGTACAAAGACTTCCAGCATGAAATAGCTACAACACATATAGGGAACATTTTTTCATGTCTATGCGTTTGTTGGAACATCATGAGAGTCAAGGTCATGATGGAACTGCAACCGTAAGAGTGAACAGAGTAGAGAAGGCTCCTCTTATAGAACCACAGCAAATTAAAAATTGTTCAGTTTTCTTTTTTGCAAATGTTGAAGTTTAGTTTTTTGGTTCCACATTTTTACATATTTCACTGTATTTTGAACAATATTCTTCTACGTTATGTATTCTAGTTACTTAGCATTAGGAAACTGTTCTTAAAATACTGAACCTACACATTCATTTGCTATCTCCATATTTTTTGTTTAAAAAATGCACAAAAATGCACATGTTTTGCACAAAATCAGGTAAACATAAAATTAAAACGAAATTTTTCTAATACTAGATAGGTTCCAAATTACATGTTTTAGGGGAACAAATTATTGACAATTAAATAATAATAATAATAATAATAATAATAATAATAATAATAATAATTTTGGACTGGGAAAAAGAATAATTAGGAAGATTTGGAATAATGAAGAAATAAACAACATACTCAATGCAGAAGATACTTAGATTAGTGAAGTCTTGCCATAATTTCTTGGTTATGACATGTGCAGAGAATGGGAACAAAAAGAATGCCTAAAAACATCCACAAAAATAATATTCTACATGTAAGAAAACATGGTATGACCAAGAAACATTGGATCCAAGATGTTGTGGATGACCTGAAGAAGATGAAAGCTATCGGTGGAAGAAGGCTGAGAGAAGGAATGGAAGCAGATCGTGAAAGCAGCCCTGGCTCACTTTGGGCTGTAGAGCTTTGGAAGAAGAATAATCACATTTCAGTCCTATTCCATGGTACTACAAACTCACAAAAATTGGGAGAATTCGTAACACCAACAGAATAGAAGAAAAACATGACATTGTTAACAGATTTGTGCCGGCATGGACTATAAACATTGAATTTCTAGCCCAGCTAGGCGATCCTTCTGTAAGTTAGCAGCTTCCTGCCCAATTAGGCGCTCCATGGTGTTTGCAATGGATTATGGGGTCCAAAACATTATTTTCGCACGTCCCACTTTTTAAAAAATTGATTTTCCTGCCCCATCCCTCACAGAGTACGTCTGCACCTTGCCAGGAGAAGAGAAGCTCCTGCGCAAGGGACGCCACCACCACAAACGCTGCCGCCCCCTTCTCTCCCCACCTCGACAGACAGGGACGACGCCTTCTACCTCTCAGCTACCACTGCTCCGATGGAGACTGGATAACCAGAGTTTGGTACTATAAGCAGCGAGTTTAAATTGATTTGCCATACGTTATCTTGGAGGTTTTAATTATTCTTTGCAAACATACAGAAAAAAGAATATCAGTTTTCATTTTGGGGCTCAACCAATGAAATGTTTCTTCTAGAAATAAATGTGTTCTAGTTAGAAATAATAATCCTAAGCTATTGTGTCTTCCCTTTCTTAATAAATGTTTTGAAAATTGTTAGAAGTTCACCCTTTCCTTGACAGGAATCACATCCATAAATATGATAAATAGCACGAATACCAAATAAATTGAGATGCTAGTGATAAATGGCAATCGAGGAAACAAGATTTAAATATTAGCATACAAGCTTGGCTTTCAAGGCAATTCATTATCTTCATGTTGCTTCTTACTAGTCAATAAAATCAAATTTGGAGGGCCATTTATTATTTTACCCATTACAACTACAAAAACGAAAGTTTTCTTATGTATCAAAATATCGTAAATACATAATTGCACAAAAAGAAGACACTATTCCTCTGCAGTGACATGATTTCCCCCAAAGAAACGACAAACACAAATGTTCTTTGAATTATGTACAGTAAAATCCGTCTAAACCAGAACCTGTATAAGCCAGAAACCTCCTTTAACCAAAAAATTTCTCTAGCCCATGAAGTTAAATGGCGTTTTAGACAGCATAAAATGGAATCTGTCCAACATGAAAAAGGAATGGTTTTTCATGCCCTGCAAGGAAAAAAAACCTTCATAAAACTCTTACACTCTTAATGGAATGAGTGAATCTGCAAGTCTGTTTGAATATCTCAGTCCATGTTATAAGAGTTTCACATGTGGCAGCCGCACAGTGAAGGAAAGGGGTTTCTGCTGTTATCGTAGAATTCAACCTTGGGGTCACTTGCCTCTGAAGGCGTAGGCCATACGGGAATTCCCTCTCTCCCAACTCTCTAAGCATGGATAGGTGTACAGGCATGGTTTCAATTCACGTGTCTCCCTGCCTTGTGATGACAATCGTTACCTCTTGACCAGAGCGATATTACTCAAGGCCATGAGACGGTGTCAGATGGACCTAGTACTCTGGGCATAACACATTGTGCGCTGTAAGAGTCTGTGAGAAGCCTGGATGCAGCCACTGGCCTGACTGGTGAATTTTCAAGCTGGTAAATTTTCAGGAGTTTCACAACCAGTTTGACACCGATTGGAAAAAACAACAACATAAAACTCTAAATATTAAAATTTTTCAACTTAGGAAAACAACTGAAAAGGTGTTAGTGAGAGAAAAAACCAAAAAGCAAGAACTCTAGATTAATGTTGCAAAAAATACCATTATTTCAATGAACAAGTCATAAAATATTTCTTTTTACCTAATTGTCAGAAATAATGATGTTTAATATTCATTTAATGGTGATTTCTTCCATAAATAATTTTTTTATGTTAGTATATGTTTTATAAATATAATAAAGTCATGTTACTAGTTTCAGGACTGAAATATCAATATAAAACATGTCATACACGGATACACTGCATATAATGGAAACCTCCCTAAAACAGATTTTTTTTTTGTCCCAATCGATTCCAGTTTAGACAGACTTAACTGTATATGCATCAAAACATTTAGAAGGTAAAAAATTAAAAGACTTCTTTACTTACCAGAGCTGGGATTTTCTTCACGTGTAAGTTCTGATTCTTCATCCATTTCTTCAGAATCATTTCCAGGCGCATCCAAGGCATCTGTGGATTCTACGCTCTCTGAATCATCTGCTGTACCACTCAATGGCACTGGAAGTTCAAGATCAGGCAGTGACTGGTTATTTTGTTCGGTCGTCTCTGGAGATGAAGATAATTCATATGTTAATGCAAAACATGTTGCTTGTTGGTTCTCGTTGTTGTTGTTGTTCTCGTTGGTGTTGTTCTCGTTGGTGTTGTTCTCGTTGTTGGTGTTTGTTCTCATGTTGGTGTTGTTCTCGTTGGTGTT